>JAGKTI010015453.1:0-12845 GCA_018397915.1 Birgus latro | reverse complement strand
AACAGTGTAAGCAGAAGGATTAGTTGTTAGGAAAAGGTCAAGTATGTTGGAACTCTCTCCAAGGCGGTCAGGGACACGGGTAGGGTGCTGTACAAGCTGCTCTAAGTCATTAAGGATAGAAAAGATGAAGGTTTGTTCACCAGGTGGATCAGTGAAAGGAGAGGAGAGCCAAAGGTGGTGGTGAACATTGAAATCTCCTAGAATGGAGATTTCAGAGAAAGGAGAAATGGATAGAATGTGTTCCATCGTAGAAGTAAGATAGTCAAAGAATTTTTGATAGTCAGTAGAACTAAGAGGTAAGTAAACAGCACAGATATATTTAGTCAGAGAATGACAGGAGAGCCGAAGCCAGAGAGTAGAGAATTCTGAAGAATCAAGTTCAGAACATGAGAGCAAGATAGATCGTTGCGTACATATACGCAACAGCCACCTTTGGCTTTGAAATGAGTCTGGTATAAATCTTTAATTTCCAAACTGCCCTCCTATGGTTTCTATCCTTCTATCTGTGCCCTCATCTCTAGCTTCCTTTCTGGTCGTTCTATAGCTGCTGTTGTAGACGGCCATCGTTCTTCTCCTAGACCTATCAACAGTGGTGTTCCTCAGGGCTCTGTCCTATCACCAACTCTCTTCCTTTTATTCATCAATGACCTTCTAAGCTGTACATCTAACCCTATCCACTCATATGCTGATGATTCCACCCTTCACCTTTCCATTCAGTTTCTGCAATGTCCATCTCAGCAGTTACTTCAACAAAAAAGAGATGAGGCTATGGCACACCTAATGTCTGACTTGGCTCGTATCTCTCATTGGGGTAGAAATAATCTTGTTATTTTTAATGCATCAAAAACTCAGTTCTTACACTTATCAACCCGACAAAATCTTCCTCAGGATTACCCACTAATGTTTAATAATGCCCAGCTCAGTCCTGCATCATCCTTAACATGCTTGGGGTTTCATTCTCTTGGGATTTATCTTGGAAAGAACATACTACGTCTCTTGTGAAATCTGCTTCCAAGAGATTAGGTGTGCTAAGCCGACTCCGAACTTTCTTTACCTCTGCCTGCACAGTTGTTGACCTTGTACACGGGTTTTATTCGCCCGTGTATGGAGTACAACTCTCACGTGTGGGGAGGCTTCCCACATGCAGCTCTTCTCAATAGGGTGGAGTCAAAGGCTTTTCATCTCATTAACTCTCCTCCACTTACTGATTCCCTTTAACCTTTGTCTCTCCGCCGCACTGCTGCATCTTTATCTCTCTTCTATCACTACTTCAACGGTCACTGTTCCTCTGAACTGTCTGCTTGCATCCCTCCACCTCTACGACGGGCACGTAGTACCCGTCTAGCAACAAACTCTCATCCCTTTTCTGTCCAGCTCTCTAATGCAACAGTTAACCGTTACTCCCAGTCCTTCATTTATGCAACTGATCAACCCTGGAACTGTCTTCCTCTGTCTGTATTCCCTACTTCCTATGATCTTTAGTCTTTCAAACGCAGTGTGTCCAGGCATCTCTAAATGAATGGATCTTGAATTTGGCTCTCTTTTGGATTGTTTTTGCTTTTTCTTGGATGGAACAGTATGTGGGCCCACGGCCTTTGGTTCCTTCTTCCTTGCATATATATTAACAAAAAAAACATTACAGTTCATTATTAGACACACACTAAGTTAGTGACATTATTTTTAAAGTTGTAGTTTGAAGGGAAACATTAAATCAGGGTAACATGATCAGGACCTTGAGTTCCTGCCGTGTTCCACTGGCAAACCCGGGAGCTGGGATCTGCCATATCATCTCCACCGCTTCTTCTAAGAAATGTTGTCGTTCTTCCTAGCCGAGCTGACGCAACGAGATTTAGCAACAGCGGCTTCCATGCATGGGTAAAGGTGGGCACAGACAGCAACCTCCATGCCCTAACAAAGGCCTCAACTGCCTGACAGATGTTAATTTTTTTCCAAAAATCCTTGGCAGAGATGGCAGAGTCAGGGGTTGTGGGAGAAGATGGGACAGGGTCTTAGTATCGTTCTCACTGTCCGAAACAGGCGCTGTGGAGGTCCTAGGCCCAGGCGACTCAGAGCCCTACAAGTAGATTTCTCAGAGCTCCCATTGTGTCTCTGTGGCCACCCTGAGCCAGTTGTGGATGTCCTGGTAAAAAATTAGTTTGGTGTTGGCAATCACCTCCTGATGCAGAGGCTGAATTTTTGAAGTAGTGTTTGGAGACAGAAACACCACCTGTCCAGCCAGATGCCGCCCAGTGCGGAAGAGGGCATGGCCTGGAGCACAGTCCATGAACAATAGGACACGGAAGGGTATAATGTTCTCTTAGAACGCTTTTGCATCGAGGACAAAGTGGTTGTCAAACCACTCCAGGGGCACGGTAGAGGTCATGTCGGCCTTGGAGTTTGATTTCCAAACGTACCCACTCAGGTTCTTCATGTTGGCAGGTTTGTAGGTTCGTGGCAGCTTTGAGTGGTACAGGATAAGAGGATGCATCCTATGGGTTCCCGTAGCACTGGTGGTCTGGAAGACTGTAAATCAGTCCTTCACCATCTTGACACCCCTGGCTGCCTTCCAGATATAGTGATATATGCTGAACGGGGGGACCATTTTCAGCATACCCCAGTCTCGTCACAATTAAAGACCTGGGCCAAGGAGAAGTTGCTGTCCTCAACAATTTTTTCGGCTAAAACTGGGAAGGAGGCTGCGGCTTCTACATCTGCCAACTGTGCCTCCCCATAGTAGAACACATGTTTGACTTTGGCCCTGCCTTTTGAACCTCTGTAGCCAACCGCATGAAGCAGTGAACTCCAGGGGTGACCCAATGTCACATTCTTTGCAACTATCTATCTATCTATTGCCAGACGACTTGATCCCGAACGGGGTGGCCACAAACAAATCGCCTCCATGTCACTCTGTCCCCTGCCATTTCACTACCACACTCCCAGCTCACACCTCCCTCTCTCTTATACCTCTCCACTCCATCCCTCCATCTCATCCTCGGCCTCCCCCTCCCTCTCGCCCCCTCCACCTCACTCACATACACTCTTCTCGTCAGTCTTTCACTCTCCATCCTCTCCACATGCCCAAACCACCTTAACATGTTTCTCCTAACGCTTCCCATCACGTCCTCAACCACACCACAATGCTCCTTCACTTCCTCATTTGTTAGTCTGTCTCTCCATGTGACTCCACATGCTCCTCTCAAATAACCCATTTCCACTGCTCTCACTCTTGACTTCTGTCCTTCCAACAGGGTCCAAGCTTCACTTCCATATGCAACCTTCCTTCCCTGCTGCACCCTTTCGAGCACTTCACCCTCCAGACTTCCATCCTTACTCATCACACTGCCCAAGTACTTAAATTCACTCACATCCTTACTCATCACACTGCCCAAGTACTTAAATTCACTCACATTCTCCATATCCTTCCCATCCAATCTCACTGTACATTCACTGGCTTCACTTCTCTCGAAGACCATCACTTTACTCTTCCCCACATTCACCTTTAGATTCCGTTTCTTACACACTCTCCCAAACTCATCTACCAAGCCTTGCAGCTCCCCTTCGTCTTCACTCAACAACACAGTATCATCTGCAAACAACAGTACAGGGAGTTTCCAAACACTGCCCTCTCTCACTAGGGCTGCTCCAACATCCACTGCCCGACCTTGTATCTCTTTTATAACCCCATCCATATACAGATTGAACAACCATGGAGACATGACACATCCTTATTTCAATCCAACCTCCAAATGGAAAGATTCACTCAGTTTGCCATCCACATGCACTGCAGCCTTAGCACCCTCATACATACTCTTCACTGCCTTCAACAACTTACCATCCACTCCATATATTCTTAATACCTTCCACATACCTTGTCTATCCACCCTGTCATATGCTTTCTCCAGATCCATGAAGGCTGCATACAGCTTCTTGCCCTTCTCTAGAAACTTTTCCACTAAGGATCTAAAAATGAATATCTGGTCTACACAACCTCTTCCCTTCCTAAAACCTCCGTTCTTCTCCAACTAATTCCTCAGTAATTTCCCTAACTCTGTCAATAAGTATCCTACCATATACTTTTCCTATTACACTGAGAAGGCAAATGCCCCTATGATTACCACACACTGCTTTTTCCCCTTTTCCTTTGTACAGAGGAATAATTATACCTGACTTCCAATCCTCCGGGACTCTACCCTCCTCCCAAGCCAATCTGCACACCTTCCACATCCATTCTATTACTATCTCTCCCCCATGCTTCAGCATTTCACCACACACTCCATCAATTCCTGGGGCTTTCCCCATTTTAACTTTCTTCATTGCTTCCACCACTTCCATCCTGGTGATTTCTTCCTCTCTTCTCACAACCCTCCTTCTCCCTGCCATTCCCCAGCCATTTATACTTGCATTACTTTCATTCTCTATGTTCAACAGTTCATTAAAGTGTTCTCTCCATCTGTTTACTTTTTCTTTGCAACTGCATTATAAAATAAGTGGGCCTGGTCTTGAATTTCGGGCCCAGACACACTATTGTAATGCCTTCCTTGGCCCTTCTATTCAGCAACTGTAACAAATAATGTTCAACCACTGTCATAACTGAGCTGGACTCAGTCACTGCTTTCACTCGTCTACCTCTGGCACCTGGTTCAAAATACAGGTACTTTTTCACGGGGGCTAGATTGGCTTTAAGTTCACTCACCTGCTTTCTCATACTATGCACAGTCAACTCTGGCGCATTATACATTTTGCATATTTCAGACTTACGAGCATCTTTCTCCATTTCCATCATAATTTAATTTTTAACTCATCATGCTTGTGTTTTTTCACCCCCTTGCCTTTACCGCCTGCTGTTCCAGGTTCATGTCTTTTTACACTGTTTCCACTGTCAACCAGTCCACCTCTTGCTCCACTTGAAGCAAAAGATGACATTTCCATAAATTACTATTCAAAGACACAAAATTTTTACAGTCAACTTAGGGACACACTGAACACGTGTGGGAGGCAGGCCAAAACTGTTGGTGGTGGCAGTGCAGTGGCGAGAATCCAAAACTTGTGGTGCCAGGGGCGCGAAAGTAATTTTTTTGTGTGTGTGAATGTTCAATCATGGGAATATTTGATGGCTGCTGTGAAAGTGCTCGCCAATCTGGATGTAACCTGGTGCCCTACTGTACTCTCTCTTTCACATACACTCACAAGAATGAACAAAGGAATGAGCAAACAACAGCATCTCTGATGGTGGCTTTCCTTCCTTATCAATCACATCACCAAACTCCATCCCACCACCCTCATGAGTGGGAGGCATGGGTGTGGCACAGACTCGCTCCCGCTTACCCGTGTCTCACTAGCTGGCAACCGGACGTTTGCTGTTTAAACAAGAACTGTCATAAAGACAGTTTGTGAATTACAGTCAACTCTCAATTATCCTCTCTATCTATCTATCTATTGCCAGACGCTTCAATCTTGTACAGAGTGGCCACAAACAAATTCCCAGCATCACTAACTCGAGAGTTGCCAGTGATCGCCAGCAAGGTCAATATGGAAGTGAGGTTACCCCTGCAGAAACCAAAAGTCACATACTTTCTAACATCTCTCCTGTGATATATATTGATACACTGTATGTAAGCTCTTCATGATCTTATTCTTCAGTAGTTATACTAATTTCCAAGATGTGAAATAGTGTGGTAAATGCAGTAATACTGTTACTAGAAGCCACAATATACACCAGGTATGATTGCGTTCATCACACACATACAAGACTCTAGCTCCACGTTTGATTTGAAACTCGTATAATTTAGTTTTCTAAAAGAACAATGCTTCATCTGAAAAATGCTGAAGAAAATCTGCGAAGTTTTTCATACGAAAATTGTACACTGTTTAAAGCCAAAATCGTGCAGAAACAACGCTTGCGACAGAAAGAGAACGTAAGGCCTTCATTTTCTTTAATTCATTTTATGGTACACAAAGTTTGTAAGTAACAGGTGAGTTCATGGTTTCAAAAGAAACATAAAGGATCACTTTATAAATTATCAAAATACAGTAATCCCTCCAATATCCGACGTAATAGAGCCAAAGGCACGTCCGGATACTGGTTTTGTCCGGATATTGGTCCTGAATCTCCAGCACTGGTTTTTCATGACCCTAACCTATCTATCTATCTATCTATTGCCAGACGCCATGATCCCGTAAAGGGTGGCCATTTGACTTTGAGTTATTTGTTTTACAGGGAGGGGCACTAACCCTCCACCAACCCACTTGCGTCACTCAATGTAAAGCCACCTGTAAAGGAAAGAAAAGCAACAAGAAGTGACAGGAAAGATGAGAGATATAGGAAGAGAGGAGGGCAGGCCCAGAAAAAAGAATGATAAAGGCTAAGGGAAAAGTGGGCAGCACTACATCAAGTGAGCGGATGATGGTCGCCACCACCCTAACCTAACCTAACCTAAATCAGAAAACTACCTTCCTACCTCCCTACTGGACATGTATAGCACTTATTTAGGTCCCTTTTCACATAAATAATGCATACATAGCATGAATTTATTGAATTTTAACCAAAAAATGATGATTTAGGGGTGATTGAGTCATAGGAGCTCAGAACTTGCCAGGATAGTATAAGTAAGTATCGGACATGGAAATCATCTTTTCTCACATTTTATGCACTAAATTATTGGATACAAAGCATCAAATACAGTAAATGATGTTAATTGCTACCAGAAAAATGGTTAGGTTAGGTTAAGTTAGGTTAGGTTTGGTTAGGTTAGGTTAGGTTATGACCGGACACGAAATTCACTGCTTCAACCTTTTTCATAGCTGGTGCACTTAATAACCATGCATGAAAGAATTAAATTAAAAGCAGGAAATTATGATTAACACAATGCTAGGTTAGGTTAGGTTAGGACCGGACATGAAATTCAGCGCTTCAGCCTTTTTTCTAGCTGTTTTACTAAAGAACCATGCATGGAAAAATTAAATAGGAAGCAGGAAATTATGATTAACAATTAGGGTAATTTTTTAACACATGTACAGCATGATGAAAACAGGTTAGGCATGAAAATCTTTATGGTAACCATAGGTTAGGTTAGGTTAGGACCGGAAATGAAATTAACTGCTTCAGCCTTTTTTCTAGCTGTTTTACTTAAGAACCATGCATGGATAAATTAAATTGCAAGCAGGAAATTATGATTAACATTTAGGGTAACTTCTTAACACATTAACAGCATCATAAAAACAGGTTAGGCATGAAAATCTTTATGGTAACCATAGGTTAGGTTAGGTTAGGACCGGACATGAAATTAACTGCTTCCACCTTTTTTCTAGCTGTTTTACTTAAGAACCATGCATGGAAAAATTAAACAGCAAGCAGGAAATTATGATTAACATTTTCGGTAACTTTTTAACATATGTACAGCATGATGAAAACACGTTAGGCATGAAAATCTTTATGGTAACCATAGGTTAGGTTAGGTTAGGTTAGGACCGGCCATGAAATTCACTGCTTCAACCTTTTTTCTAGCTGTTTTACTTAAGAACAATGCATGGAAAAATTAAATAGCAAGCAGGAAATTATGATTAACATTTTCGGTAATTTTTTAACACATGTACAGCATGATGAAAACACGTTAGGCATGAAGTTAAGGTACTTACGAACAAAAAGTGGCCGTCCTGATGTAATAACCCACTCTATCATCTCAGACTCTGACAGGAAGATGTTGCACCTGACACACCTTTCCACTTGAGAATCACCAGCACTTCTCACCAACACTTTCACCTAGGCTTTTTTTTATAACTGGAATAACATCACTTCACTGCACTGTACACAACAGTAAATTCCCGTGTGGTCTAGTGACGATCCATGGAGCCTTGTGAACTTCTCAGCAGCAGCTTTCAGCTCCGTTCCACGTACCAACACACCAGCAGCACGTTGTTGTCGATACGAAATCAACGTGGAGCGGTCGATGTCTGCATACTTAGGAGTAAACATCACCTTCCTCTGCACGTTTCGTCTGGTCTTCGATGCGAAATCAGCCGTGTACTGCTGTAGTTTGTCTCGGGACTTCTTGATATCAAACAAGGTGGAGCGAGGGAGGTTGAACTCACGTAAGATGCGCCCTGTTGACCAGCCGGCGTCCACCTTGTCCAATATCTGCCTCTTCTTCTCCAGAGTCAGAACCACTCTTTTCCTCTTCTCAGGAGGCGGGGCCATCATCACACACATGATGAAGAAGGTGAAGAGCAGTATCAAGCACTGTAGGAGGTAGGGTATCACCACAAAAGCAATCACTTCGGCCGCCATTTTCGGAGTTGTTCATGAGGGAGGAGGGGAGTGGGTAATGGCGACTGATAGTGGCGTCACGAATGTAAACAGAGGGGATCGGCGTGCGCGGGAAATTCAAACTGACGCGGTCCCAAAAAATTGAAAATTAATCGATTTTTCCAGATTTTTTTTCATTTTGGGGGTTGGGCAGCCCAGAATGTCCGGTTAGTGAGTATGTCCGGTTATTGGACGTCCGGATATTAGAGGGATTACTGTATATTACACATTAGGAAAAAAAGCCAAAGAAAGCCATATTACAAAAAAAAGCCAACCAGCTATTTTGGAGAACCAACCACTTAAAAAAAAAGGCCTAAGCTGAAGAATTTCATCTAAAAAAAGCCAACCTGGCAACTCTGGTCCAGTAGGGCAGACAACACACAAAGATTTTTTGTTCTTGGTTAAAACGAACAATCCTGAGCTGTGCCATGCTAATATTTCTCATCGAAGAATCGTTACATATATTTTAGAAACCTAATTATTTTTGTGTTGCTGAACAAATACTGTACATGAAATGGATGAGAAATAAAGCTTATCAATATTTAAGGAAGGAAATAATATCCACCCCAATACTCAGATGGTAAACTCAGACCATCAATTTGTTTCTATTTGACTATACTACAGTCTCTCTTCCTACTAGCAGTGAGTAAAAATGTTGTAATAATTTTTCCCTTCCTTTTAGTAACACAGAGGGCAGATTAAATGAAAGGATTTAGTTGATGGACTTTAATGTCAAAAATTAAATAACCTGGTGAAGAGTGGGAGTTCTCCTTGGTTAGTGATATCGGGAATCGGCTCCATGTCACACTGTCCCCCGCCATTTCACTGCCCTCCCCTCAGCTCACACACCCTTCTCTCATATACCTCTCCACTCTCACCCTCCATCTCATCCTCGGCCTCCCCCCCCTCCTCTCCCCCCTTTCCAACTCACTCACATACACTCTCCTCGTTAGTTCCTCGCTCTCCATCCTCTCCACATGGCCGAGCCACTTCAGTGTATTTCTCCTAACACTATCACATCCATATCCACACCACAATGCTCTTTCACTTCCTCATTTGAGAGTCTGTCTTTCAATGTAACTCCACATGCTCCTCTCAAATAACTCATTTCCACTGCTCTCACTCTCGATTTGTGACCTTCCAACAAGGTCAAAGCTTCACTTCCATACGTTACAGCTGGTATCACAATACTATCATACAGTGACTTTTTTACTTCCATGTTCACTTACCTATTTCTTATCACTGCTTCCAAAGAACCAGCCACCTTTCTTCCTTGTTGCACCCCTCAAGCACCTCATCCTCCAAATTTTCATCATTACTCACCAGACTACCCTAGTACAGTACTTAAGTGCACTCACATCTTCCATTTCCTCATCATCCAACCTCACTGTACATTCAGTGGCTTCATTTCTCTCAAAGATCATACCTTTACTCTTCCCTAGATTAGATTCTATTTTTTACACACTCTCCCAGACTCATTCACTAAGCCTTGCAGTTCCCCTTCCTCTTCACTTAAGAATACAGTATCATCTGCAAACAACAGTACAGGAAGTTTTCAAATGCTGCCCTCTGTCATTAGGGTCGCTCCAACATCCACTGCGCTACCTTGTACCTCTTTTATAACCCTATCCATTTACTGACTGAACACCCATGGAGACATGAAACATCCCTGTTTCAATCCAACATTCATTCGGAAACATTCACTTAGTTCACTATCCACATGCGGTGCAGCCTCAGCATCCTCATACATACTCTTCATTGAATTTGACAACTTCCTGTGTACTTCATATATTCCTAATACTTTCCACATTCCTTGTCTGTCCACTCTGTCATATGCTTTCTCCAAATCCATGAAGGCCACATACAACTTCTTTTCCTTCTCTAGAAGCTTCTCCACTAAAGACCTGCAGATGAATATCTGATCTACACAACCTCTCTCTTTTCTAAAATCTCCCTGTTCTTCTCCAACTAATTCCTCCATTACTTCCCTAACTCTGTCAATAAGCACTTTTTCTATTACACTAGGAAAGCAAATGCCTCTATGCAGGGTTGTTTTGATTCAAGTCAAATGATTTAAATCAGTGAAAAAATCATGACTTAAGTCAAAATGGATTTTTTTATCATCGTCAACCCAACTCAAAGTCAAATGGCCACCCCTTATGGGATTATGGCATCTGGCAGTAGACAGATAGACCCCAACCTACTTTCCCACCTTAGAGCAAAGCGAGGAGTAGCAACGTCCAGACAGCCCAAATTTGCCCAATTCATTGGGCCACGCTTCCATTCACTCACAACTCAAGCCCCCGGAATCCTGGCTTTATCTGATACGCCAAAAACATTCACCACATGCCTAAAACATTCACTATGTTCTGTAGCTTCACATAAACATATCCAATATGAGTCAATCCGGATGCTGTCATGTTAAAAAGGGGTGCCAAATCCCAGATCACGCGCTTCTTCTCACGATATTCATCTTGCCAGCTTGATCTCTTGTTAGTCTCCTAGCCTCACCACCTTCCAAACCTCTCTTCCTCACACACTCATCCACCATATCCCTATCCCTCCACCTTCTTCTTGGCCTACCTCACCTCCTCCCTCATTCAAATTCACTCAGATATAACTTTTCCACCACTCTATTCTCATCCATTCTCTCCACACTGCCATACCATCTCAGTACAATCCCTTTGATTTTGGTGTCCAGAGATTTCCTTGCTCCACATCTTTCACGAATCACACTATTTCATATCATGTCTACTCTCTGTACTCCACAACATTCCTCAACATTCCCATCTCCACTGCCCTCACTCTTGACTTTGCATTTTCATGCCACACCACAATCTCACATCCACAAGTTAAAGCTGGCATGAACACCTCTTCGTGTAAGCCTCATGCAGCTGCAACACTCAAGCCTCTGTTTCTTATCAAGGTCTTCACTGCACCAGCAACTTTACTTCCTTGTGTTACTCTACTTTCCACTTCTTTTGCACATTTTCCTTTCTTTTCTATCACTGTACCCACGTATTTGAACTCTCTCACCAATTCCAGTCTCTCTCCATTCACTGTAACATCACACTGGGAGTCACCTTCTCTCTCAATAACCATCAATTTACTCTTTCCTACATTTACTCTGAAATACGGTAAATACATTAAAAAGCAAGTAGATGGAGAATGTGATCGATGTGTCCTGTACAGATCCATCAAGTATGCTTGCCCTGTACTCTTCTTTTACTGATCGTGTATCAAGTCAGGCACCAGTGAACCACTGCCTTCTGTTACAAGGCAAATATTCAAAAGTGGTGGTTGTTGGGGGCACTCACCATCCACTCACTCGATGTGGTGCTATTCTCAGATGCCTGCCCTTTCCACTCTTCCTTCCTTCTTTCCATCCTTCCTGTTCTGTCTCTCCTTCATTCTTTCCTCTTCTTTCTGTCTATGGGTGACTCTACAGAATGACAAGCCAAATGGTTTCCTGTACACCAGGAAACCATTTACTACACTGGATGGTAACCATACAACAAAATTATGGCGACTGGTGGTTCGGTAGCCAATTAAGTGCTCCAATCAAATTGAGCCGGTGCAGGTTTATATCCAAGGGATGATTGGGTTTACTGCTCACATAATGTAACTCAGGGATGAATGAGCTGGTCACTCTCATCTTAAATGTCAGGACCAACTTGCCTAGCTCAGGGCTCCTATGTTCCTCAAGGGGCAACACTGGATTAGATGATGAATGAATGAATGAATTGTACCCATATAACCAGAGTTTCTGGCAGAGTTAAATGTACCCCAGATACCCCTATCTAAAATCACTATATTATGGAAAATGTTTGGAGGGCCTCAGAGGGCCCAATACCTGCCCAGGGCCCCAACCAAATGGGCAGATTCATATGGCCATGTGGAATGTGAGATATGTGAATGAGGACAGCAATAAGGTGCAAGTGGTGAATGTGTTCATGAGTGTGAGATATGCTGTGATGGCACTGTGTGAAACTAAGAAGAAAGGGTGTGAAGTGGAGGAGTGGGACAGTGTAAAGTGTGTAGGGTCGGGCATGAATGGGCAGGGAAAATGCAAGGAAGGAGTTGCTTTGTTGATGAATGACGTGTGGCAGATTGGAATGAGAGATTATGTATGTATGTCAAGTTCAAGTTAGAAAAGGTGAAAGTGGCAGCGATTGTAGCATATACATGTGTGAGGACAGGAGTGAGACAGAGAAAGACAGGTTTTGGGATGAGCTGGATGATGTAGTTGGAGAAATACCCGGGAGTTATGAAATGATTGTAATGGGCGATATGAATGGTAGAGTAAGCACTGGTCCTGTGAATGATGTAACAGGTAATAATGGAGTACCAGGAGAGAATGATAATGGGTGGCAACTGATGGACATGTATCAGGAAAGGAGGTTGTGCATTTGTAATTCTTATTATAAACATAAATATGCACATAAATATATGTGGTACAGAGGGAATGGAGATCATGTTGAAAGGAGCCTGATTGATAACGTGCTCGTTGAGAAATCGATGCTTTGCAGTGTTGCTGATACAT
>JAGKTI010015452.1:0-20519 GCA_018397915.1 Birgus latro | reverse complement strand
AATGGGAGCTCTGCCTGCCCCTTCCAGTCGCTGATTTAACCCCCCCAACCACGGTACGTTATTGTCCTCTTTTCCCTCATATCCTCTGATGATTTTATTTAGCCTGGATAGGGTTTTCGAACAAAACTGGTTATAGAGGGTAGTCCACACAATTAAGGTTTCACTTATTAATCGCATGGTAAATTCTCGTGTGCTGCGGGAACGACTTGTTAAGTGTTATTAATACACCCAGTCCAGCAGACTTAGCCATATCAGCATCATCTATGATCTCACCAGGTGAGTTTCTAGCTTTCCTCAGCCCCTTCACTGAATACAGTCGTCTGACCTGAACAATGAAAAATTACCTAAAACCTTTATCATAATGACTGGATTGACAATACAGATATATCTCTTGTAACTCAAGACGATGTAAGAGAACTTGTCCCTGGCCATAACCGTGTTACTTTTAACACAAGAATCAGCACGTAGGGAGATAAACCGAACTGATCATTAAGTCAGCATGGTCGAAGTGTTCCTTTAGTTTGAGAACAGAGTAATAAAGAGTCAGCACACAGCGAGATCGGTATACTTTAAAGCAACCTGACTATTCGCAGGTCAGTATAAATACTTGACAAGGAACACTTCGTTTCACCAGGCTACGTTCTAGTTGAGCTGTTTCTCACCGTCAGACATAACTCAAGTGTCACTGACAAGCTGAATGCTTAAGGTGTGAAGCAATAATAGAGAATGTTAGTTGTCCATTATGGAGTCCTGCCAATGCGATCGAATAATCTACGTTACAAGGTCTGATTCAGTCTCAGTGTAAAGGCAGGTATTAAATTTAACAGTTCGACCAAGCCTGACTAAAACAACCTCCAATTTCCATTGTCGTTCACCTTCTCAAGTTAAAGCAGCTTTTTAGTGGCCGACAGTCCTGTGATACAATGTGTAGGATCATTTACGATATTCTTAACATATACTTGTAAAAATAACTATTTAATTTGTTGTGTTTTATTATTTGCTGTTGACGCCTCTATGATAAGTGTTACTATTATTACAATTTTGAAATGTTGAGAGATGAATATACAGTATTGTTTTTTTTATATTGTTTTCTGAATAAGAACCCTTGTTACGGTATTCTTAAACTATTCATTTAACAGTAGCTGTATTCATTTTGTTCTGTTGGTTTAAGTTTTATTATTTGCTGCTTGTGCTTCTTTGATAAGTGTTATTTTTGCGGACTGCAGATTATGATTTTAAAATGTTCGAGGATGTATATATATTTGTTGTTTAATATTGTTTTCTATAATCGAACCCGTGCCAGCTGTGGTGAATAAATTATCTACCTATCTCTCAGTCAACGGATCAGGAGGGGGAGATGTTAAGGTGAGAGGGAAGGGCAGAAGGTATTTAGGGTGAGGGAGGTCGGAAGGAGGGGCGTGAGGAGGATAGAGGGAGGGAAGAAGGGTAGGTGAAAGTTGAGGGGGGGGGGGGGGTTGATAGGAGGAGAGGTGTGACAGCAGATGGAGGGAGAAGGTAGGTATGATGGGGTGAGGAGGGGGGTTATAGGAGGGTTATAAGAGCTGACAGCCGGAGGAAAAGGAGGTACAGTACAGTATATTGGGGTGAGAGGGAGTCGTCACGAGGGATGGGAGAAGTGATAGATGAATGGGATGTAGGTATACTGGGGTAGGGTTAGTCGCTAGGGATAGTGTAAGGGGCATGAATAAAGAGCAGGAGGGGGTGGGATGCTGGGTTGAGGGAGGGGTGTGGTCAGGAGGTGGGGGAAAGTGTTAAGACTAAGAGAAACGGCGGGGAAAGGGGCTGGGAATGAGAGGGATCGGGATGAGAGGTGTGAGGGCAGATAGAGCAGGCAGCACCAACGGAAGTGATCAATACCTCTTTTTACTCTTATATTCACCTCACATGTTCCGCCACACTTTTTCACATTTACACACGCCACCCTAGTTCTACCTTATGTTTAGTTTCTGTTTATTTCATTCTGCGTTCCACTTCCTTCTTCTCTTGCTCTTTTCTACTTCCTTACTCTCTCCTTCCATGCTTCAGTCTTCTTTTCTTGTTCAATCCTTACATATACTTCAATGTTCTCTTTCCTCTTCCCCGTTCTTATCGTTTTCATTTTTAGCTTCTACATCTTCCTTTTCTATATTTATGTTTTTCTTCTCTCCCCCTATTTTTTTCTTTTCCCCATGTTTTTGTTTTCTCCTGCCGTACTGGTGCTTGATCCTTCTTTATCCTATTTTCACTGTGTTTTAACTATTACTTTCTTCCCTCTCCTTCATCTTTCTTTCCCCCGTCCCTCCTATTCTTTCCTCCTTCTTCAAGTTCCTCGTCTTTTTTTCTTCCACCTGTTCCCATATCCTGATACTNTTTTTCTCCTTTTCTTCATTCCTTCATCTCACTTTCTATTCCTGCTTTACTTTCTCCTCACTTTATTCATCTTCCTTCTCCTCTTACTTTGCTCTTTTTCCTTTCCGTCTTCTTTTTGCGTTCTTTTTACTTCTTTGCATTTCATTTACCTGCGTCGTTGTTTGCCTGAACCATTTCTCTGTTTTTTTGGTCAATCTGATCCATGGGGGGGACTAGTGAACTGTGGAGGAGGACCTGTGCTGGTGGGGACGGCACCATCGTGTGCCTGTTGAGGAATGAAGGCTGCGTTTGCCTCCTGCCTCCGATACACAGGGACTGGTGCTGAAAAGGTTTGTCCCGTTTGTCACTTGTCGATTGCGTGGCTGATACTGCTGCTGCTTAGGGTACTGCTGCTGGTTAGGGTACTTGTTGTACCTCTTCCAGTCAGGTTTCTGTGTATTCTGCCCCTGGTCCTTCTGCCATTTGCCTGGACCATGACCATTATTCAGAGAATGGCCTTGATGCTGGGGTTCAGTCTGCGATTGCTTCCCAGACTTGGCAGTATCTGTCCTGTTCCAGGACTGCTGCTTACGAGTTTGGTACCCGTATGCAGTAAAGAAAGCATCAGCCTTTTCCACCATTTGGTTTGCATCCTTCACTTTGCACATCATGAGCTGGCCCATAAGCTCAGCAGGCCACGACTTTTCCAGCTGCGTGCGCAGCACAAGGTCGATTATTCCCTCTCGAGTGCTATGGGTCTCGTCCTTCTCCATCCACTCGCCCAAGTATGCCGTGAGACGGTCAAGGAACTCTACAGCTGTCTACGCTTTGATGAGTGCGGTCTTCATCATCTCGAACGTGAGTTTATCTCCACGAATTCTGTGGAGAATGGCGAGGGCAGGGCCCTCAAACAGGCTAAGGAACTGAAGCCGCTTAGCTGCCTCATCCAGATCGTACAGCTTTGCCATGTCTTCGAAACGAGCTATGAATGGCTCGATTCGCTCGCCTTCCTTGTAAGAAGGAAGCTTGAGACGTGGAATTGCTAGAACAGGTGCTGGGAGAGCACTAGTGGGGCTTGGGTTGGCTGCACCCGATGTGCCTGAAGCCGAGACTCGCTTCAGCACTTCAAGCTCGTGTTTGTCACATGCCTCGTGCTCAGCACGCTCGTGTTCACGTTCTTTCTCACGTTCCTCACGCTCACGCTTTTTCTCGCGTTCCTCGCGCTCTTTCTGATGTTCCTCGTATTCACGCTGTTCTTTTTCGTGCTCGCGCTGTTCTTTTTTTGTTCACGCTGAATTTTCCGCTCTTCACGGGCGGCATTCTTGCGTTGCTGCTCGTAATTGCAGCGCGACAGGACATAATCTCTAATTTCCTGGGGTCTAGTAAGCCCCATATCCTTGGCTTCCTGCACGTATCTACTGGTTTCCATGATGCTCAGATTGAGATTGAGTGAAGACTGAGACTGATATGCTGGCTGGTGTGCAGCAGTCTACCTAACTAAGAGTGAGTGAGTGATTCGGTAATAATTTCAAAGCTTGGAGTTTATATCCTGGAATGAGGTCGCCAGATGTCAGGGGGAAAATGAATAATGTACTCTTATGGACACTAGGAATAACTATCGAGTCGATTATCACGAGAGAATCGACTCGTGAAATCAAGTGGTGATTTCACTTTTATGCTGGCTTACTTCGCCAATTCTCTAGAGTCGAGAATTTATAAACTTTCTCAACAGTACACAGCAGAGACTAAACGCTCAAGAAGGCTGTATTACTGTACTGTTGGCCTCTTTGAAAGTTAGTTTGTCCCCTTAACATTAAAAAAAAATAATAATAATAATGAACAGGATCTTGATTGGGCTAAACTCCTAGCTAGCACAACGGATTTAAGAATTAATACCAAAACCTGGCCTAAGTACCAGTCGTGATTAGTATAAGGAGTTGTGGTAACTCGGAGTAGCAAAAGTGTACTAAATATGTGGGGAAATCAAACACGACTGTTACATTTAACAAAGCTCAAGAAAACAAACTGTAAATTTATTAAATACAAGAAAAGAAATTTACGTTAGATGAATCAATTCAAAATCAAAGAAAGGGAAATGCACTCATTCAAGCACTCAGACAAATGGCTAAATAACCAAAACCTTAAGCCTAGCTAAAACAAAAGAAAATACTAATCGGTATGGATGAGACTGTCGTTAATACAGTCGATCACCAGGCTGGTGGGAGCTTCGGGAATTCACGCCGATACAGCTGAGACTTCTGAGATCGCTCAGAAAAGAGACCCGCTCGAGCTTTGTGCACAGCACACCCGCACTCCGAAACTGTCACTTTCGCGACTGACTTGATGCTTGAGTGTCCAACGTAAGGAACGTGTGAAAGGGGCGTGGCCAAATAACGGCCGGGGAGGCAAGTTCAAAGAAATGACAGTTCAGAAATTATCGCTCAGTGGAATGGACTGTCTGTACATAAAGACAATCACTCGCGAAAGAACGACAAAAGTTTTGACAATTTGATGCAAATACGAGTACACGAGTGGACGGTTAAGAGAATAAGCGAAATTTCATGCATTTCACAACTATTCGTCGCTCCCGCAAAATCAATCGATGTCACGATTTACAATACATAATTTCACGATGTACAAATTCGTGACAGTCTGTTTCCTCATGCCTACGCCTTTCTCCAGCCTTGGTGAGGCTTGGTAGAGTGTCGGCCCTCCTCAGGAGCAGCCAGGGTCAGCCTCTTTACCCCCTTAGGTTAGGATGCTAGATTAAGGACTTGTGTAGTTTCAGCCACTGGCTGCAATGAATAAATAAACCGAAAATTATTTTATTAATATTACACACACACACACACACACACACACACACACACACTATCCAGTTCCACCCCATCCCACAAATTGTCCTGGCTCAATGATAAGATTGTGTTGGCTGATTAGAGAGTCTGGTGAGCGAGGTATGAATTTACTGTCTAGCCCTGGACTTCAGACTTTCAATTCTAACCTTATAATTAACTATAATTTTTCTTGCGGCTTCGTCTGAGTTTATCTGGTGTAGAGGGGTTAGTGGTATGTGGGGAGGGGGGTAATGGAAGGAGTGGGAGGAAGGCGAGGCGAAGGAAGGGTTTAGATGAAAAAGAAAAAGAAAGGGCGGGGGAGGGAAGTGAGAAGGTACCCAAATGGGAGGCAGAATGGAGAGATGGAGTGAAATGGAGAATGGAAGGGGTGGAGAGAGTGGACGTGGTATAAACAGAAGAGAGCGAGGATTGGATGGAGAGAGAGAGAGAGAGAGAGAGAGAGAGAGAGAGAGAGAGAGAGAGAGAGAGAGAGAGAAGAAGAGGGATTGGGAAGTGAGGGAAAAAGACATGTGAAAGGTAAGATCTAAGATAGACGGAGGTGGGTGAGATGAGAATAGACAGGAAATGAGATTGTGAAACGCGGGATAGAGGAAAGTGATAGGCAGGAAGGAATGGGATGTGAAGGAGGAGAAGGAAGGGTAATAGTAGATGGAAAAGAAGGTGATGGGGGGAAAGAAACGGGGGAGGTGAAAAGTGAACAGTGAACAGAAAGGGAGAGATGATAAGAGAAAGAAAAAGGAAGTGAGGGGGTGAGGGATGATAGAAACGACTAGGATACGGGTGAAAGAAAGGGGAGGAGAAAAGGATGGAAACGAGGAAAAAAGGCAGACGAAAGGAAGGACGGGATAAGGACGGATACAGTTAATGTGGGGGGAAGGAGGGAAGATGGGGAAAAAGAAAGGATGAAATGAAGAGGAAAGGAGGAAGCAAGTTGGACTGGAACGAGGTAGATGAGGGTAGGAAAGGACGGAGTAAGAGAGCAAGGCGATGGGGCAAACGAGGTAGCGAAAATTGTCTGTGGAAGGCAAAAAAGCTGACGTCGGGAACAGAGAAAACACTACTAGTCAGACGATGGGGACAGAGGAAGGAAGGATGTCAGGTGACGAATGGAGGACGGTTCTGGGTGAACAGAAGGGGTCAGATGAGGTAGGGAGAGGGTGAAACAGGGAGGGAAGGAGGTGAGGACGTGAGAAAAGAAAGGGGAGATGATCTGAGGGAGGAAGATGAGAGTAGGGGAGGTTTGCGGGGTAGAGTGTCTTGCTTTTGTTTTCCAGACTGTCATTAACGGCAAGATAGACTTTATTTACAGCTTTTATCGTTTTATTAGTTCATGAGGAAAATGTTCTTAGTGTACAAGAAGTGACAGGTTTTTGAAGAGATGTATTTTGCAAGTGCGTTCTGAAGATTAATGAAGGCAGAATTTATCATCACTACAGCTAGCTTCACCATCTCTGTCACAATTATCATCGGTAATATAACAGTGATCATTTTCAATACACCCATCACCATCACCACCGTCTTCATCATCATCACCAACGTCACAATCTTCACCGTTACAACCTTCAACACAGTCTATGTTCGCCATCATCACCACCAACATTACCATCTCCACCGTTACAAACTTCACCACGTCCATTTTCGCCATCATCATCATCACCATTAATACTATTATCATAATCATTATCGTCAAAGTTACCCTGTTCCCAGTATCACTGACATTTTCAGGCTTCTATTCCTCCCCTTAACTAGATAGAATTATTTAGTATTTGCTAAAATAATATAGTAGAGTTGAAATGTACATGAAAGAAGAAGAATTGCACACTCGGGCTCCTATGACTCTTGTTTAATATCGTCTGGCATCAGCTAGAATAATATGCAAGGGTTGTTCAGATCATGTGATGGTTAGTGGGATGGAGTTATTCGCCACAGTGAAAATTGGGAATGCTCACTAAATACAAAAAGTGTAAGTGAAGGCATCCCACATCTCCAGTTTGTATAGTCTCTACTAAGCTGAGGAAAGTGTCTGTTTGTGGCAAGGATGAAGTATTAAAAAGTTATCGTTGTAATGACACTGACTCGGAGAGTGTATATAAGTGAGGCTGAAGTGAAGTTTGGGAGGGAGAGACCAAGGATGAGGTGGAGGGGTGAGGTAGTGAAGTAAAGAAGGGGTGGTGGCTTGAATTAAGGGGAGAGCAGCCTGATAACTGAGCGTAGGGTCACATGGGTGCGTTTTATTTGCACCCCCCCCCTTTCCTGAATTAAGGTGCTTTACTACGGACAAGTAGGTAGATAGACAGATATATAATGAAGCAGATATGGGATAAAAATGTCTGCGGTACGAAATTAAGTTTGAGGACAGAACATGTCATCGCTGAAATGTTAAATCATCAACGACTCAAGGATGGAATTCTCGAACGTATTCACATCAGTTCCCTGTCCAAACTTATATTTGTTTCTGTAGGAAGAAGTAGAATTGAAGGCTTGACACTGGCTTTCAATCCTCCTTCCTGCATGCCGAACACTTTACGATATTTTTTTATTGTAACTAATATTTTTCAACAGGAATAAGACACATGGGAAAATTCTATACTCGCCTTGCCCTACCTGAAAAAGAAAAAAGACAAATAATTCAGGGGAAGCAGCTGATCATACACTATGTTGACTCCAGGTCCAGGTTAGCAGAAAGATGTTGTTCGTGGGAAGTTACGTAGAGGTAGTTCCCTCCCAAGTTGCAAAAAAACCACTTGGAAGAAGGAAAACAAAAATCCATTGCAATGAAGAGCTGAATGCATCCATAAAAAGGAAACGTAAAGTGAGGGAAAAGTCAACGACACGGTACTGCATGGTTTCACCACAAACCCCGTATGTGAAATGCCAAGAAAAATAAAACAGCAATGAGATATTACGACCAAACAACCGAAGCGTGGACAGAACACACACACACACACACACACACACACACACACACACAAATCTAGGGTACAATGTTGACTGAATTCACCACAAATGGTACATAAATTAAGTACCATGACATCAACTAATCTCCCTCTCTGCACACACACACACACACACACACACACATAAAAAAAACATTTTTGGAAGCTGTATACTCTGTCTTGCCTATATCTAGTGTCTTTGTCTGAACCTGTTCTGTCCACTGACGTATTTAATACCGTAGTTCATTTTTGCTACCTCCAGACGATTTTATTTGCTTTGTGAACGATCTTGTTGTGACGGCGTAATGATGGCAACTTCGAACACATCCAGTTCTAAAGTTATACTGAGTAATATTGTCTGAATGTAGCAATAATAAACTAAGAAGCAAAACATGTCTGACTGACTGGGTTAACTCTTTCAACACGAAGACGTCATTATTATACTATTCATGTTACGTCCAGACGATTTGATTCAGTTTAGGGTAGTTTTATTAAAAAATGGTATGGACATTTTACAGCTCTCATCTACCCCTTCATTGAAAGCGGGTTCTCCTAACTAGAATAAAATTGGCAGGAAACGGCAAGACACACCTAGAAAAAAGACGTCATCATAATTAAAACATGCCTTCAGCGAAGACATTATTCCCACCATGTAAAAAATGTGGTGAAGCAAGAAAAACAATTAAAAAAACATTTAACGCTTTCCCATTGTTAATATATGTGCCTCAGCTTCATATCAAGACCTAAATCCAAACCAATTTCTGAAAATTCATTAGTAAATTATGAAAACAGAAGGGGAAAAAATATTTTTCCAATATGGACACAGCACATGAAGTACTGGTATTAAGGCAGTTTATATGTGAGGGCATCAGCTAGGACACAGACACTATCTTCATAATTATAAGACATGACGACAATACATATAGTAGTTTCTGAGATATAACGCCGGCCGTCCGAACAGACAGACAGATGGACGGGACTGATTCCTACATCTCCAACATGTGAAATAATGATAGCGATAACGAAAGAGCCAAAAGACTCTGCGGTATTCAGTAGCCATATGCCACCATAAAGATCACCATTATCATCATCATTATCGCGTAGTCATCGTCGTCCTCGCCGTCATCCCCATCGTTATCATCATCATTATCATTATCATCGTCGGCGTCGTCTCCATCACCATCATCATCATCGTCGTCGTCATCATCATCATCATCCAGAAAGCAAGAAAGTGAAAAACATAACATAGAGAGTTCCTGAATAAAATGCCATCAGCAAACCAGTCTACAAAGCCCTCATACTCATTTTCGAGGTCATTTACAGGGTTGTCCTTATATTGCTACCCCTTGCCAATTTGTGAGTGCTGCCGGCACGGTTTTGTCAACGTCAACTTTGTCTACCCTGCATAAATTGTAAAGAAAATCACCTCACTGACACATTTATGGTATGCAAAGTAAATGTGGTGCCAGAGAGTGATGTTTAAGCATGCTGACATGGATATAACCACTGTTACATTCCTTTAACTCTCTCTCTACCTCCCATAATGCGCACGTTTGTCTGCAGGAGAAAGACTTCTTCAGCCCTCAGTCCACAGTATTCACGTTCAGATGACTTTAAGTCAACAACAACAAAAACTAAGGGAGCCAGTCACTGATTGCGCCAATTTCACGAACTAATAATAATCCATCATCACACGCACACCGGCAGGCTATACTATTCCCGGATCACACGAGAATTAGTAAGATGAACAATATACAGACCGCCCTGTATTTTCCGATTCAGTACCTGTATGTAATTTATTTGACAAGTCTTCAAACAAGAGGACATCTATGTTTTTTTTATTCGTGTTATATACAAACGACTTTGTTCAGACCAGGAGATACTCTCCCTCCTGGAAGGGGTTAGATACAACCTTCAAGTACCCAATCAGTAACAGTGACCTCTAAACTGAATAAGATATTTTTTAGGTGGTAAGAACAAACTATACAAACACAACGGTAGAGTAAATGGGGAAAATTTCTACGAAACTCAGATGCAAGGCTCGACCACAAAAACGCATATGCGTGAAAAGCCATATTATCAGGGTGTCAACATATAAAAACCGATATTCATGACCATTTCCAATTCATTATGTAACTCGATTCATTGTGTAATTTTTTTGTCCAAATCCCGTCAGCACAAGAACGTATCTTAAGGATTATTCTCGATAACTGGCAATGATATTCTGCGTGGAGTATACTTTTTGATCCAGAAATGTTTGATATACAGATAGTCTACATTTACTCCTTGAGTAACGGGGGGCTCTCCTAACGAAATTATCATGGGGAAGCAAGAATAATAAATAAATAAATGACATCGTCGCAGTGAAATGTGCAAGGGATGACACATTCCATGGTAGTCTTTCCAGCTGCCAGGTTTGCCCACAGAAAACTCCCATGAACTCTTTTGACTTTAAATATGAACGCATCCACAGCCGGAAGACGGACGGACGAAAGAATTTGAATTACTCTACTTTGGCAGCGATATGAAAACTTTATTATACTCGTACTAATGAATGATAAACATTTCTTTCATTACAAAGACACCAACAGCCCCAAGAAAGAAAAATTATGATGGACTTTTTATTTTTTTATACACTGGAGGGAATGGTGCTGGAGAGGGACGCTGGCACGGAGCGGTACCGATATAATCATGCCGCTCTGATGACTGGTTACACAAACGTGCAAAAGCACTAGGAGCTTATATGTCTGGTCCGATTAATATGTCGCTCGGTCTTCTTCTTTTTTTTCTGTCTGTCTGCACGATTATGGGAAGCTTTGGCATCGAACTGCACCAAATTTGGCCTAATTTTCAAGGACCATCAAAGAAACAGATAATTACTCTGGGGTCAAAAAAGGTAATAAGGTGAAAGAACAAATAAACTCAGACAGTTAAGATCCTACTCTGACTAAATTTTCAAATGGTTGAGGGACATACAGGAGTGAACTGGTTCAATTTTGAGAACCATCGGTTAGAAGTAAAGGTCAAGGACCAAGGTCAGGAATGCTGTCCTTTAACTCATTAAGTTCTGATTCGAATTATATCAACTTGATACAAGGGTTGAAGGCTACCCGAGGATGTAATTATTTTTTTTTTTCAGAATAACAGGTCAAAGACATAGGATATCGTCAACTTAAAGACTTGATTCATTTTGAATCAAACTTGACGAGTTGGTTGACATTCAGGTAAGAATGAAATGATTTGATTGCGGGAGCAATCGAACAAAAGTCAAGGGCACAGGGAAAGGTCGTATATTCAGCATTAAGGCTCCTTTACACGATTTTTCCTGACAAATTATACTCGCGTACAATATATATATATTTATTTTCGCTCTCTCTCTTTTCAATTTTTCATCTGATCGTTCCGTGACAGTTTTTCTATGTTGCCTAAGTTTTCTCTACCAGTTTCAGCTGAAGGATTTGGTGAGAGAATGGGATTTTTTTTTTTTTTGCACCATTATATCCTGCTCATAATAAACATGATAATAAAAGTCATCTTTGTAGCTAACATCCCATACAGGATAATTAGGTCTGTTGCTTTTTGCTTTCCTATGTATTCCGCTGATTAGTGGGCATCTGTCGTATCTGAGCACATGACTAATAAGTTTCGACCATGGTGACTAATCACACTATAATAAACAGTTCAGAAGCAGGAAAGGTGCTGCAGCACATCATGTCTACACGACTATTTTCCAATTTTTTCCTCATACCCATTCTACAGCATTACAGGTGCCGATTGATTGTGTGGACGGGTCTTTATACCAGTTGCATGACACGGGTGTTGTATTCTCTGAAAGCTGGTTTTTGTTAAACAAACCTCCCGCAACTCCACGAAAGAAGATGGAGGTGTGCAGAAAAGGGGCAACTTCATCTTGCAGTCCACGGGGTTCACATTCAGATGAACCTGGAGCTATAACTACTTGTGCTACTATTATTACGAGTACTATTCAACTGGGGCTACAAATGAAACCTATAATAATCGTTGCTTGATTTTCATGCTTAACTTTCCAGTGAGATGAAGGTATGGGGCATTTTAGTAGTCCAAGCTGGCAGATCGGATTCGAAGTAGTAATCGATGAAACTAAGCTGCGTCATTTTTATTGACCAAACTGATACAAATCCGCCGGAGCATTTTCATCAAAACCATGACGGTCGTTGTACTGAATCTGTTTGAAGCGAGGTTCTAGCTTTGAGAGAACTGAAAATGGCCAGCAGGGAAAAATGAACTATAAAAATAATGAAATTAGCTCTATGTATTTAAGTTTATTGGGCAGGAGGGACAAATTAATGACATAGCCAGTTCAGCGCCAGAAAGGGCCATGATCTTTTCCTCAAATGATCTTTTACGGCTATTCCTGTTTGTTTTTCATTTTTTTTTTTTTCGTTCTACGTAGCCAGACTGTGTTTGTGAATGGAAAACTAGCGTCCTAAGACTCGCGTCGAATCGAAATCTCTAGTTTGGACAACAGAAATACGCCTATAGATAACTTGGCCCGTTGACTGTGAAAAGAAAGATTAAGGCCTCGCATTAGTGTCTGGCGACTGCAAGGTTAATTAGCAGTCAGTAAAATTTTGCGGCCATTATCAACCCCTAACTGTCGGTGTTACAGCCAGGTCCCCAACCGTACTGCTGAGTAAATAGGGACAAGGGGGAAAGAAACTGATCAGCCAATCTGGCGAGCAGGAAAATCAGATTCTGGTTTATCCATTTGGGATTTGGATGTGCTAACCAATGAGCAAGCAGATGCCACAGGGGTAAAGGAGATGTGTATTTTGCAGGGTATTCTACTAGTAAATCAACATTCTAGTATATATACTTTTTTAAATTCCGGATTGTAGCTACACCTTTCAATTACAGCATGGGAAACTGGAATTTGATCATGAGATTGACGTTGTTGATTATGTCGTTGATGCTGATGTTGATGCTGATGGTGATTGTGGTGATGTTGACCACGATGACGACGATGCCTCATATTAATCTGTTCGTACCCAGATGACGCTAATATGTCTGCAAGCAAGGAGACTAGAAGCACCAGGCGAGTTAGCCCTAGAAGAAAAATCTTATACGAGAGTTGGTGTACTTGGGAAACAGTGAAAAATAAGGCTTGTGTAATGACCAGGGATGATGATGATGAGTTGCTATTATTTGGGAGAAGGATGATGCTGAATCAATGTTAAGGAGACCGGGAGAAAGGCACTGAGGAAGCAAGGAGAATAGGAAGAGAGGAGAGAGAGAAACGGCAAGTAAGCAAGCAAGAGAGGGAGAGAGAGAGGGAGAAAGTGAGAGGATAAGTGGGAGAAAGAAGGAGGAAGAGGAGAGGAAAAAGAGAGAAAAGTGACGGAAAAAGGAAAGGTAGGAAAGTGAAAGACAATGGATAAAAAAGAGAAGAAGAGAGGAAAGTAGCGATGGACGAAGGAAAGTGAGGACTGGAAAGGACGAATCAGAGTGCAGGAAAAATGAAGAGAAGGAGAGATTGAGGAAGTGAAGGAAGTGAAGGAAGGGAGGAGGAAGAGGAAGAGGAAGTAAGAGGAGGAACGAGAAAGGGAAGAAGAGAAGAAAGGACAGGAAAGAATGAGTGGGACAGTAAGAGGAGGCTGGAGAGGGAAAAGAAGGACAGTGAAGGAGGAAGTAAAGGAAGGAAGGGAGAAAGATTGAGATGGAGAAGAGAAATGAAGGAGAGAAGTCATGAAGGGAAATAGAGAGGAAGGAGGGGAAAAGGATGGAGAATGAAACGAGTAGATTGAGAAAACGTGAGGGGGGGGGAGGAAGGAAAGGGTAAAAGGGAAGAACGGAACGAGAAAGAGAGGGAGACGGACAGGTATTGAGAGAGAGAGAGAGAGAGAGAGAGAGAGAGAGAGAGAGAGAGAGAGATGAGGAGATGAGGAGGAGAATGATTGAAAATTATGCAGGATCTTTGAGGGATGGGGAGGACGAGGACAGGTGAGAGGAAAGGAGAATAAGCAAGTACGGAAGAACAACAACAACAACAAAAGAATGATAGGAAAGGAGGGGAAATATTGTACAGAAAGTATATGTTTGGGAAAATGAAGAAGGGAAATGTAAAAAGAAGAGGGGTGGAGGCTGTGAGAGGAAGAGGAGGGAGGAGGAGGAGGAAGTAAAGACGAGAAAAGATGTTAACGGGGGAATAAGGTGGAGGAGTAAAATACGGGAAGGAAGGAAGGAAGAACACAAGAATAAAGAGGATAAGACAAAGAGAGCGAGGTTAAGAAAGAGATACTGGAATGAGGGAGATAATATTATATACTATGCGAGGAAGGAAGAATAAAACTAAGAGAAGGAAAGTGAAGAGAAGGAAGGGAGAAGAATGAAAAGAATAAAAGAAGTATGAGGAGATAGGAAGATGAATGATAGAGGGAGGCTGTGGGATCCAAAGGGAAGGGGGGGAGGGGGAGGGGAAGTGCGAGGGGGGGGCGGTAAAAAAGATGAATAGGAAGAATGAAGAGAGAAGTTTGAAGGATGAAAGGAAAGAAAACAGCCTATAAGTAAAGGAGATCTAAAAGTCTTCAGAAGGATTACAGGTTTGAGGTGGAAGGAAAGGGAGGATGATGAAAGAATAAAGGGAAAGCAGCGAGGCAAGAGGGAGAAGAGAGAATGGACCGTGAGAGGAGTAAACATAAATACAGTACAATACAGTATCAGGACGAGGAAAAGGGAGGTCTGGGGAACCGTGAGATGGAAAGAGCAAGGAAGAATGGAAGGAGAGGAGGGGTGAAGAGGGAAGGGAGGCTAATGAAGAAGGGAGCTGAAGAAGAAAAGAGAGAGGAAGGAGGGATATGAAAGAGGGGAGCTGAAAAGAGCTACGAGGGGGTAGAAAAGGAAAGTAAGGGTACCGAGCGTAGGAAGGAATGAGAAAGAGGTTAAGAACATATGGAAATGACGAGACAGTAAGGAAGGATGAAAGGGGGTAATGATAAGAAGTTGGGTGGAAGAATATATGGTACGAGGAGGGAGGGAAGGAGGAAGGAAGGAATAGCAGGGTCAAAGGTAGGGAATGAAAGTGAGAAGGGAATGAGTGGGTGGATGGAAAGGGGGTAAAATGGGAGAAGGGAGGGAAGTGAGTGATAACGAGAGATGGGATAAGAAAGAGAGGATGAGAGAACAGAGGAGGGAGAGAGAAAGAGGTGAAACAGAGAATGATAAGAGTGAAGAGGGGCTATGGAGTAACAGGAAGGGTGCACAAATACAGAAGGAAAAAGCAAAAATAAGAAGATAGATGAAAAAGGGAACAGGTGAATTAAGAGGAAGAAGAGAGGAAGGGTTGGGATTGAAAAGAATTCGTGAGGAGGGTGAGAGGTAGTGTGGGGTGTAACAAAGACGTGAGGGAAGGGTGAAAATGTGGTTGCATGTGGATGGATGAAAGAAAGATGAAAGGAAGAGAATGAAAAATAAAACTCGAATGAAAGGAAGAGAAAGAGATGTGAAAAAGGGACCTGAGAATGGGGAGCATCAGTGAATCTCCTGGGGATGGGAAGTTGAGAAAGAGGCAGTGCGAGAAAAGATAAATGGGAGCGAAGAAAGGTGAGAGAAAAATTCGAGGCTGGGAATTAAAGTGCAAAGGAGGTGAGAGGGTGATAATTAAGCATGAAGGAGGGTCTGTGGGGGGAATGTGGGATGCGTGGAGGTGAGGTCATTCGGGCAGTGAAGTGGGTGAGGTGAAATATGGTGAGGACGGATGAAAGAGCGTGTGTCCTCCTCGCGGCTGGCCAGGAAAATGACCAGCCATTCACGATATTTGTGGCGGCATTTTCTCCCGGGTGTTGTGAGACAGGAGGGAGAGAGTGGGGAGGAGGGGTGAAGACTGTGGGAGGGAGGAAGTGGGCACTGTGGGAAGGAGAACGGAAACTGTGGGAGAGGGAGGAGGAATGTCGCTGGGGACAGGACACTGTTGAAGACAGGAGGGGGCTCTTGGTGGGGGAGGGATGCTTCAGAGATTGTGGGAAAGGGAGAGAGTTGAGATAAGAAAGAATGAGAGAATGTGAGAGATTGTGAGGGAGGTACATGAGAGATATTGTGGAATGGGGATACAGTGGGGAGGTTAAAATGGAAAGGGGGTGTATGAGAATTTGTGGGATGGATACACGAATATGAGAGATTGTGAGAGAAGTGAGGGAGTGGGAGAGGGAGCAAGGAGTGTGGGAAGAGTACATGAGAGATTGTGACAGAAGGAAGGAGGGAGGGAGAGGGACATGGGAGTGTGGGGAGGGTGCGTGGAAGATGATGGGAAAGGAAGAAGTGAGTTTGGGAGTTCATGAGTGATTGTGATGGAAGGAAACGGAAATGTGGGAAGGGCTGCATGAAAGACTGTGGGAGACGGAGGAGAAAATGGGGATGGCGTGGGAATACAAAAGAATACAGAAATAATATTGGTAAACGATTCAATGGTTCTTCCGAGCTTCTTAAAAAATAGGCTCTGACTGTGATATCTAATTCTGTGAGTGGAAGATAATAATAGTAAAGGAAAAAGGCTTCACCGACACACCACTACCTCTAGCCGAAGCCGGCAGACAAAAGTGAGAAGGATCGCCCTGCAGTATAAATAAACTGTCATGGAAATCTTATAGGAAAGAATGACCGCACTCCATTCTTCACTGTCTTGATCTCTTAAGGGAAACGAGATATTCAGTAGCGCGAATGCTGTGTTCTCCGAGAACTGGATGGGGGGGAAAAACAATTGGTCAGATTTCAGTATTATAGACCTACGAATATATTTAACTGGATATTAAGAGTGGGATACTTATCAATGCGAATTTTATACGTTATGACAGTGTGAAAGGCAACCGCTTTCCTAGACATTTTTTCAAATATTTACAGCCCTCCCGAAGAAAACATCCTTTTATTTATTGGGTGATTGGTAATAATTTAATAGCTGTTTCCACAGGTGTAATTCGACGAGAATGTTGTGAAGGACTTACAGGTTACTACTCTGTAATGTCCTTCAAAAATATTTGTACCTGAATCAGATTGCCTCTTTGTCAACGCTTTTACCAGATAGACAGATGTAGATTATTTTTGATGGTGATCGTATGATTCACACTCCAGTCTGGGTAAAATTTTTGTCACTTTTTCCTGTACTCTCTCACACTCCTCTACCCTCCCAGTGAATTAGTGACCAAAATGAGCATAGTACTCAGAGGTGAGGACAATATTCTCTGATTTCCTTTCGTCTGTTCTTTTAATTTTGTGAATCTACCTAATTTGACAGTTTCCTTACTGCTTCTAGGAACTGTCGCGTTGGCATTAAATCATCAGCCACTCTCTCGAAATGAGCGATATTCATAATGCACTGTATCTTTTCATGTTTACCTTTGTTTTAGAAATTTACATACATCAGTATTGGAAGCCACTTGACATAAATGAGCCCAGCTAGCAAGTTAATCAAGTCTCTTTGAATTATTTACCTTATGTAAGGTGTAGGGATCGAATCTGCTCATTCTCTGCCTCAACCCTTGCCTGGAGGCTAGTCGTAACCATAGTTTTGCACCAAAACGAGACCTGTTGTCCAGCGTTAAGGTGGCATCTACAAAAGCCTTTAACTACCAAAAACAAATCGTCATTTCGATGTGAAACCCGAATTCCGTTTTTATCTTTTTTCAGCCAGGGATAGGTATTCAGATGAGGGACTGACCTTCACCGCAAATCCCCAGAGATTTGAGTTGGCCGTGCAGTTTTGTATGGACTGGATGGAAACTCTGAGTGGTGAGTGTGTGACTGGGTGCAAATGATGTCGATTATTCCCCGCCACAGGCAGCGAGGTCACAAATTTTCAAAGCGTAGTGGAGTTGGGCACTTCTCTCACTCTCTCTTTTGAGTGTCTAGATTAGATCAGTTCAAAATATGGTAGGATAGATTCGATTAAGTTAGGTGATGTTATGATCGGATAGGTTAGTTAGCTAAGATTCTGCTAGGTATCTTACAGGACTTCCTATGGTATTATTCAGGAACTACTATGAATGTTAGAAAAAACTTCAGGGGCCATGATATTCATCAGCAACTGGTAGCGTTACATACTGTATTTTTTGTTCTTAACTAAGTTTGGTATAATTCGTTAGTAAACGAGAAACCTTTAAGAAACTAAGTCTAACTTAGTTATAATTTAATTACAGAGAGGAGCATTGTAGGAAACTAGTAGGGATAATTATGACATTATTCATGAGCAAACGAAGCGGTATAGAAAGTAGGTCTAACTATAATATTTTTAATTAGCAATCTGAATGTCATTGCCTTTAGGGATATATATGATAATAATTAACTTCCGCTATTCAGGTTTCATTAAGTCTCCTGCTGTGGAGCTGAGATGGAGGGTTTTTCTATGCATGACTTCCCCCCCCCCTCTCTCTCTCTGAAATTTCCATTAAACCTGCAACTTTATGCTTCCTTCCCCTCCTACTTTCCGTTTACTGTATCCTATCTCCACCCTCGCTTTATTTCCTTATCGTGTCTTTCTTTTCTTTCTGTTTTTATTTCTCTCTCTTCCTCTGGTCTTTATCCATATTTTCTCTGCACCTCCGTTTTGTCCGGTTTAATTATATATCTTCTTCTTCTTCTACTTCTCCTCTCTCTCTCTCTCTCTCTCTCTCTCTCTCTCTCTCTCTCTCTCTCCGTATCACCACTTTGGCTTCTTTTTCATTTCCTTTGCTTCTTTCCATCTCACTTCTCCTTCTCTCCTCTTTTCTTCTATGTATCCCCTCCACTTTCTCCATTCCCTTTATTCTCCTTCATTTTTTATTCCCTTTTTCGTCTCTTCTCTCATCTTTTTTTCCCTCACTTCTTTCCTCCTCCGTCGCCTCCTAACACGTCTCCAACCCCTCCGAGGCACAACTTAAACTTTGGAGCTAATAAAAAAAAAAATAGTAAGATCGGTTGAGGAAAGCTGATCAGTGGAGAGAGAGAGAGAGAGAGAGAGAGAGAGAGAGAGAGAGAGAGAGAGAACACAGCAAAGGAAAAGAGAGACTGAGGAAGAGGGACGGGAGACAGAGGGAGAACGTTGAAAATTGTAAAAGGTGTAGAAGAAAAGGTAAGGAGAGTAAAGAGAATGGGGCGAAAGAAAGGGAAACAGGAGAGAGAGAGAAGAGTTAGTGTAGAAAAGAGATTCGTGGAGGAGAAAGAAGAACAAGAAATGAAAAACATAGGCAACGCTACGCTGTTGCAATGCCCCACCTGACCAAGCACATACCCCCACCTCCTAGCACACCTAACAAAGCGCATAACGGCCCTCACCCCCCACCCACCCACCCCCAATCTTTTCTTTTAAATGTGGGCGTAAGAACACCTTGATGACACATAGCCTGGGCCCTTCAGATTCCTTGCGCAGGTTGCATTGAAACCTCTTTATTTTTATTATTATTATTTTATTTTTCACAAAACCACTTAAGACAGCATTCTATCTGTCAGATGTTACCAGTTCACTATAAAACACATAACTACGTAACTCTATAGTAAACACTTTCTAAGTTCTGTCCTGGAAACGAAATCCATATGCCTGGCAAGCCGCCATGCTGCGCAACTCTACGGACGGACGATGAATGGTAGGAGGAGGGATACGTGGGGTTGCAAGCCAGCGTTTATGTTCAGATAAACCTAGGGCTACAACACCACCACCACCAACAACAACAACAGCAACAACAACAACAACAACAATATCAACAACGACAACACTGCAGGAGACGCCATACAACAACGGTTGTTGGAACAGCCCATGTCATCAATAATGTTGAAAATGAATACAATTATAATACACAAAATAAGAACACTTACAAAGATAAGTAATGCGAAAAATTATGACGGTACTAATAGTATTACGGTATCTCGTAATTACATTAAACAACCAACAAAAAGACGTCATCATCGAGTGCCAATACCTCCCGATATGCAGGGTCCTGTGCATGAATACAGTCAACGAAGGAACTATTGCTAACCCCTACGCCTGGTGCTCTAGTGGTTAGAACGCACTAGTCTCACTGACGGCCTCGCATAGGTTCGATCCCAACGAGGGGATTTTTCGATCATGAAATGCCACTGAAGGACCTACAATAGGCTTCTCATCCATCTTTACATGCACTGGACTACGGTAGCCAATCCTCGAACCCAATATCTCAAACGGTGTAATGTGAGATTGGTTGAGCGAACCTTCTCCATATAATTAGGTGTCTCGGGCGATTCGTCCCTGTTTTCTCTATACAAATTTATTAATTTTAGGAGAGACATAATACCGGACTGGACGGATAGAACTTTAGTTACCTTATTCTTTCCCAGGGGCTCTCCTAACCTGAACATAACTGGCCGGGAGTTGCAAGAATAATTTAAATAAATATATATATAT
>JAGKTI010015451.1:0-20520 GCA_018397915.1 Birgus latro | reverse complement strand
GGGAGAGCAGGTGGAGATTGTTAGGCGTGAGAGGGTTGAACTTGCAGGTGAGTCTCTTGAGTGGGTGGAGGAGTTTCGTTATTTGGGAGACATGTTATGTGCCGGAGGTGGGGCTGGAGTTACCTCGGTTGCTAGGGTGAGAAGTGATTGGAAGAAGTTCAGGGACCTGTTGCCGCTCCTGACATTGAGAGGACTCTCCTTACGTGCTAAGGGGTCGTTGTATGCAGCATGTGTTAGGAGTGTGATGCTGTTTGGTAGTGAGACCTAGGCAGTAAAGGAAGAGGATATTCGCAGGTTTAAACGTACAGAAATGACAATGATTAGGTGGATGTGCAATGCGTCCTTGCGTGCAAGGCCTGGGGGGGCTGGGTTTACGATGGAAGAGTTGAGAGGTAGGATGGGACTGGAATGTATTGGTGTTGTGATGAAGAGATGTAGGCTGAGGTGGTTTGGACATGTGGAGAGGATGGGGGATGATAATTGGGTACAGAGGGTGAGAGGTGTTAATATTGGGGGAGGGGTTGGGAGGGGTAGACCGAGAAAGACATGGGACGAGGTCAGTAAGTGTGACTTAATGGTTAAGGGACTGAACAGGGAGGCTGCCAGGGATTGAGCAGCGTGGAGAGCCGCCATTAGGTGACCAAGGCCGACGCATGCAAGCATGGTGGAGCCTTCAAAAATGAAACGAAACGAAACGAAAAGGAGGGTTGATAGGAGATTAGTGAGGGATGTTAAAGTCATAGGAAGCGAGGAGTGTATGCAGCAGCACAAACTGTTGATTTGTGACATGGTGCTTAAGGATCGAGTGATGAGAAGGAGGACATATGTACCTAGGAGGAAAATATGGAAGCTGGGAAACCAATCAGTAAGGAAGGCCTTTTATAGTGAGATGAGGAGAGTGGTGGCTGAACAGGAAGCCGTAGATAGAGGCGTTAATGAACAGTATAGAGCTCTTAAGAACAACCTCTTGAGAGTTACAGATGCAATATGCGGTTGGACAAGAGGCCCACCAAGACATAAAGTAACTTGGTGGTGGGATGAGGGTGTAGAAGCTGCAGTTAAGGAGAAAAGAAGGCTTTTCCGGGAATGGAAGAATGGTGGTAACAGGGAGGAGTACTTGGCTGCCAAGCACAGGGCTAGAAGAGAGGTATACAGGGTGAAGTCTGAGTCACAGAGACTTTTACTTGATAATCTAAATCATGGAGAAAGGAAAAATATGATTTTTAAGGTGGCAAATCAGGTGAAGAGGGATAATCGGGACATTGTAGGTGAGCAGTGTGTGAAGAATGATGATGGAAGGGTAGTGGTGAACAGTGAGGATATTAAAGATGCATCGAGGGAGCATTATAGCTGATTGTTGAATGAGGAGTTTGATTGGGATAGAGAAGGTTTGGGGCCTGCTGATCCAGTGTTTGGCCCTTGGCCTTTGATTGACGCTGCTACTGTGAGTCAGGCAATAGGCAGGATGCGGGTGGGGAGGGCAGCAGGTGTGTCTGGGTTGACTGCCGAAATGTTGAAGGCCTCAGGAGATACTGGGGTGAGGTTAGTCACTGACCTGATAAATATGATTATATATGAGAGTGTTGTTCCAGATGACTGGCTGAAGAGTGTAACTGTAAATGTGTACAAAGGGAAGGCTGATGCCCTGGAAAGGGGAAATTACAGAGCTTTCAAAGCTCTTAGATCAGATAATGAAAGTAATGGAGAGAGTTCTAGAAGGTATGATTAGAGAAAGAGTGAATATCGATGAGATGCAGTTTGGGTTTATGCCAGGCAGGGGGACCACTGATGCCATATTCATTGTTCGACAGCTTCAGGAAAAATATATTGGAAAGAAAAGGGAATTGTATTTTGTTTTTGTTGATTTGGAAAAGGCCTTTGACAGAGTCCCTAGAGAGGTGGTGAAGTGGGCAATGAGAAAGCTAGGGTTGGAAGAGTGACTGGTTAGGGTGGTTATGGCCATGTACATGGGTGCTCGCACCCAGGTAAGAGTAAATGGAGCTTTGAGTGATGAGTTTTCCGTGAATCTTGGTGTGCATCAGGGGTCAATTTGGAGTCCCTTGTTGTTTATCATGGTGCTTGAAGCCTTCTCACATGACTTCAGAGATGGACTCCCAGGGGAGATGCTGCATGCTGATGATTTGGTGTTGATTGCAGAGAATGAAAAGGAGGCGGAGGAAAGATTTAAGAAGTGGAGAGATGGTATGGGGTACAAGGGCTTAAGGGTAAATGCAGATAAAACAAAAGTGATGATATCTAGGGTTGGTGGCGGTACAATCAGAGGAGAGGGAAAGTGGCCATGTGCAGTTTGCCAGAAGGGTGTGGGAAGTAATTCCATCTTGTGTAATGTTTGTGATAAGTGGGTGCACAAGAGATGTTGTGGTATTAGAGGTAGACTGCGAGATGATGCTGATTTCATGTGTGCGGCGTGTCGGGGAGAGCAGGTGGAGATTGTTAGGCGTGAGAGGGTTGAACTTGCAGATGAGTCTCTTGAGTGTGTGGAGGAGTTTCATTATTTGAGAGACATGTTATGTGCCGGAGGTGGGGCTGGAGTTAGCTCGGTTGCTAGGGTGAGAAGTGGTTGGAAGAAGTTCAGGGAGCTGTTGCCTCTCCTGACATTGAGAGGACTCTCCTTATGTGCTAAGGGGTGTTTGTATGCAGCATGTGTTAGGAGTGTGATGCTGTTTGGTAGTGAGACCTGGGCAGTAAAGGAAGAGGATATTCGCAGGTTTAAACGTACGGAAATGACAATGATTAGGTGGATGTGCAGTGCGTCCTTGCGTGCAAGGCCTGGGGGGGCTGGGTTTACGGTGGAAGAGTTGAGAGGTAGGATGGGACTGGAGTGTATTGGCGTTGTGATGAGGAGAGGTAGGCTGAGGTGGTTTGGACATGTGGAGAGGATGGGGGATGATAATTGGGTACAGAGGGTGAGAGGTGTTAATATTGGGGGAGGGGTTGGGAGGGGCAGACCGAGAAAGACATGGGATGAGGTCAGTAAGTGTGACTTAAGGGTTAAGGGACTGAACAGGGAGGCTGCCAGGGATCGAGCAGCATGGAGAGCCGCCATTAGGTGACCAAGGCCGACGCATGCAAGCATGTTAGAGCCTTCAAAAACGAAACGAAACGAAACAATAATCCATCCAATCTAATTTTGCAGAAATTTTCATAATCCTGTAACTTATTTCCTTTAACTCGATGGAAAACAGTACTACAGCTCTAGATCTTTTTCACAGTATCCCTTTTTCATGACTACCATAATTTTCTCTTGTTCCTTTTTACAGTTCAATATTTAAGATACTTAACCCTCCTCAGGTAACCTGGGGTATATTGGACCCCATGCTGTTTTTCTCAATGTTTTTCATATGTTACTATAGAGCAGGGATGCACAACCTTTTGGGCTCCTTGAGCCACATGATCAAACTTAAAACTCACTAAGGGTCGCAAGATTTATTTAAAACAAAAATGTGGAAATTTTAGGTGCTTAATGGTAAAAATATAGTACTTAATCCATTACGTTACAAAACTATGATTAATCCTTACCTGGCATGCATGACACAGTCTTCTTAAAGCGATTTTTGACACTGTGATTCATAGACAAGCTTCTTTATGTTGGGCTGAAACTTTGTTGTTGCCAGTCGCAAAACAGAGTGCAAACTTTCATCACTCAGCCTGCTTTGAATGTTTGACTTGTTTTGACTTAGCAGACTAAATGTTTGTTCACATATATAGGTAGAGCCAAATAAGCTTGCATAAATAGCAGCCTTGTTTCTCAAATAAGGATATTGATCTTTGAGCAAACAATTATAGAAATTGAGTAAGTCCCCTTCCTTAAACTTTGTATGAAGAATGTCGCTGTTCTGGAGGTCAATCAGTTCTAACTGGGCTTCTACTTTCACGTCTTCAGGTGATACAGAAAAAGGGTTGCTGAACAACATCAAGTTATTCCTTTCTTTCTTGAGGTTTCCAAATCTGCTGTCAAATGCCTCCCTGAGTTTTCTTACTGTTGTTGCATAGTGTTCATTTTTCTTACATACATTGTGTTTCTCACACATTAGTTGGTAGTTTGGGAAGTGTACTAATTCACTTTTGATTAGCTGTGACTGAAACAACTTTAGTTTTTGTTCAAAGGCTGTCACATGGTTTGCAAGCTGAGAAATAAGTTGGTTATTCCCTTGAAGTCTAAGATTTAAGTTATTTAAGTGACTTGTGAGATCAACAAGAAATGCCAGATCGCAGAGCCAATCCACATCGTCAAGTTCTGGGACTACTTTATTCTTTTCATTATGAAATATCATTATTTCATCCAGAAGACTGATGAATCTCTGCAGTGTATTTCCCCTGCTTAACTAACTAACTAACTTCAGTGAAAAATACTAAATCATCATACTCTGCTTCAATCTCATCAAGAAATTGCTTGAACTGCCGATGATGCAAAGCTGATCGTGACTTAATAAAGTTCTCTGTGGAAACTACAACTTTCATTACATGTTTGAAGTTCAGTTCTTTTCCACACAAATTCTGTTGATGTATTATGCTGTGAAACTGTTTCAGTTCATTTCTTCGCTCTCCAAGGTGCCAGATTAATAGTTGTACAAAACCATTCTGCTTACCAATCATTGCAGGAGCCCCGTCAGTTGATAAGCCTACTAAATTGTCTAAATTTAATTCAACTGCTGAAATCTGCTCTAGTAGTCCACTCAATAAATCTCTTCCAGTAGTCTGCCCTTTCAAAGAACTGAGGCCAACAAGTTCTTCATGCACAGAGAAGTCGTCTGTTACACCACATACAAACACTAGTAACTGAGCTGTAGATGTTACATCAGTAGATTCGTCAGTTGCTAGGGAAAAGTACACAAATTGTTTGCCTTTTTCTTTCAACTGGTCTACTATATCACCTGACAAGTCACAAATTCTACGGTGCACTGTCATACGACTCAAACTGATACTTTCATACTTCTTCACAACATCTGCAGAAAGTTTTTGAACAGCAGTAACAATACATTTTTTAATGAAGTCACCTTCAGAAAATGTCTTTGAATTTTTAGCCATCAGACTTGCAATTTCATAGCTCGCTTCTGTTACATCATGTGACTCCTTATTTCTCTGACTGAACATGTTTTTTTGAACATCAAAACCTTGCATCAGTGATTTTATTTTCTGCTTCCTTAGTTCACCTGTGATTTTTTCACAAGACTTGTGCTTTGTTAAATAATGCCTTTGCAAATTACATTCTTTACAAACAGCTACACTACTCTGGCATATCAAACAAATGATACTGTTTGCACTGTTTTCCACAATGAAATATTTGTCTGTCCATATTTCATGAAATTTTCTGTGTTCATCTTCTAGAGAAGACGAAAGGGGGTTCAAGGAACAGCATGGTGGACTGAAGAGGTGAGAGAGGCTGTGGCACAAAAGAAGAAAGGATATAATGAGTGGATGAGGAACAAGGGCGACGAAGAAGCTGAGAGATGGACGAGAGAGGTATATGTAGTGAGGAGGAGAGAGGTGAAAAGATTAGTAAGAGAGAGTAAGAAGAGAGTGGATGAGGAATTTGGAAGGAATTTGAGTGCAAAGTGGAGGGAATGTAAGAAAATGTTCTGGAAGGAGGTAAAGAGAGCTAGACAGGGTGCCAACGAAGTCAGTGGGGGTGTGAAAGATAAAAATGGTAGATTACTAGTGGAGAAGGGAGAAAAAGTAAACAGATGGAGAGAACACTTTAATGAACTGTTGAACATAGAGAATGAAAGTAATGCAAGTATAAGTGGCTGGGGAATGGCAGGGAGAAGGAGGGTTGTGAGAAGAGAGGAAGAAATCACCAGGATGGAAGTGGTGGAAGCAATGAAGAAAGTTAATATGGGGAAAGCCCCAGGAATTGATGGAGTGTGTGGTGAAATGCTGAAGCATGGGGGAGAGATAGTAATAGAATGGATGTGGAAGGTGTGCAGATTGGCTTGGGAGGAGGGTAGAGTCCCGGAGGATTGGAAGTCAGGTATAATTATTCCTCTGTACAAAGGAAAAGGGGAAAAAGCAGTGTGTGGTAATCATAGGGGCATTTGCCTTCTCAGTGTAATAGGAAAAATATATGGTAGGATACTTATTGACAGAGTTAGGGAAATTACTGAGGAATTAGTTGGAGAACAAGGAGGTTTTAGGAAGGGAAGAGGTTGTGTAGACCAGATATTCATTCTTAGATCCTTAGTGGAAAAGTTTCTAGAGAAGGGCAAGAAGTTGTATGCAGCCTTCATGGATCTGGAGAAAGCATATGACAGGGTGGATAGACAAGGTTTGTGGAAGGTATTAAGAATATATGGAGTGGATGGGAAGTTGTTGAAGGCAGTGAAGAGTATGTATGAGGGTGCTAAGGCTGCAGTGTGTGTGGATGGCAAACTAAGTGAATCTTTCCCTTTGAAGGTTGGATTGAAACAAGGATGTGTCATGTCTCCATGGTTGTTCAATATGTATATGGATGGGGTTATAAAAGAGATACAAGGTCGGGCAGTGGATGTTGGAGCAGCCCTAGTGAGAGAAGGCAGTGTTTGGAAACTCCCTGTACTGTTGTTTGCAGATGATACTGCGTTGTTGAGTGAAGACGAAGGGGAGCTGCAAGGCTTGGTAGATGAGTTTGGGAGAGTGTGTAAGAAACGGAATCTAAAGGTGAATGTGGGGAAGAGTAAAGTGATGGTCTTCAAGAGATGTGAAGCCAGTGAGTGTACAGTGAGATTGGATGGGAAGGAAATGGAGAATGTGAGTGAATTTAAGTACTTGGGCAGTGTGATGAGTAAGGATGGAAGTCTGGAGGGTGAAGTGCTCGAAAGGGTACAGCAGGGAAGGAAGGTTGCTGGTTCGTTGAAAGCAGTGATAAGAAACAGGGAGGTGAGCATGGAAGTGAAAAAGTTGTTACATGACAGTATTGTGATACCAACTCTGACATATGGAAGTGAAGCTTGGACCCTGTTGGAAGGACAGAAGTCAAGAGCGAGAGCAGTGGAAATGAGTTATTTGAGAGGAGCATGTGGCGTCACATGGAGAGACAGACTAACAAATGAGGAAGTGAAGGAGCATTGTGGTGCGGTTGAGGACGTGATGGGAAGCATTAGGAGAAACACGTTAAGGTGGTTTGGGCATGTGGAGAGGATGGAGAGTGAAAGACTGATGAGGAGAGTGTATGTGAGTGAGGTGGAGGGGGCGAGAGGGAGAGGGAGGCCGAGGATGAGATGGAGGGATGGAGTGGAGAGGTATATGAGAGAGGGGGGTGTGAGTTGGGAGCGTGGTAGTGAAATGGCAGGGGACAGAGTGACATGGAGGTGATTTGTTTGTGGCCACCCCATTTGGGATTGAGGCGTCTGGCAATAGATATATGGATAGATAGATAGATCTTCTAGTTTCCTCTTCTGAGTTGCATTTTTTCCAGTAGAAGTACTAGCAGCCATTGTGAGCAAGAGTACTCAACCCTCTCTGAAAGAGTTCCTAATAACGACTGTCGGTATTCAGGCAGTAAGGCCGTCGACTCGGCAGTGTGGCACGACTCCCGTCTAGAGTGACTAATGTCTAGACATGGTGGCTGATGCGTTCACTTCTCGTCCAGTTCTGGGTCCACGGCACATATTGAATTATTATCTGAACTGCTAGTTATCAATTTATTACCTTTTATTACCTACTAAGGGCCGCCAGAGGGTTGCTTGAGGGCCACATGCGGACTGCGGGCCGCCGGTTGTGCATCCCTGCTATAGAGTCTTGGGATCTGGTTATCCCTTTACCTTCCTGACTAGAAGACTAGTTTAAGGAGGTGATGGGGTCAGTTCAGGATCTGGCTCTATTTTAGCACTAACGGGCCTTTGGGGTCCAGTGGACCCCAGGGTCCCGAACCTCTGATTTTTTTTCCCATATACAGTATATCTTCCATACCAAAATTTTTTTATTATGACATGTGCTTCTCTTTCTTCTTGAAGATTCATTGGCCATTGGTCTACAGCAGGCACTGAAAGAAAACTGGTGGAACATATCAGTTGTGGTATGGCAGCCACTAATTTCAGTTGGTATAAAATTCCTCTTCTGTCTTACTTTTCTTCCTTCTTTCCTCGTCCTTCTGCCTGCGCGTGACTTTAACATTCCCTCTATTGTCTGTCTTTCTTTCATTCTTTCCCTTTCCTTCTGCCTATGGGTGACTCTACACTGAGTGATAAGCCAAACAGTTCCCTGTACACCAGAAAACCATTTACTATGCTGGGTGGTAACCATATAACCAAACTATGGTACCTGGTGGTTTAGTGCGTAATTAGGGTGCTCAGCTCTTATGCTCCTCAAGGGGCAACATGGGATTGGATGATGGATGAATGGATATAAAATTTGTCAATGTTTTTTATTTTAATTTTCCTTACAATATTATGTCACTTATATTTTCATACATTTTGCACCAAACTGAAGGAAAAGGGCTATAGAAATTGTGTACAAGTGACTGTTTCAATAAAGTTGTTGTAAGTATTTTTGGTGATTTTCTAAAGATTGGGGTCTGACAGACCCCAGGTTACCTGAGGAAGGATAAAATTTTAGGGTTACCTGAGAAGAGTTAATCCACCCAACCAAATTCTGCAGAAATTTTCATAATCCTGTAACTTATTTCCTTTAACTCAATGGAAGACAGTACGACAGCTCTAAACCTTTTCCATAATACCTCGTCCATCCATCCATCCACCATCCAATCATATGCTGCCCCATGAGAAGTGCAGGAGCCCAGGGCCAGACAAGTTGGTCCTGACATTTAAGATGAGAGTGGCCAGCCTCACTCATCCCTGCGTGGCATTACGTGAGCAAACAACCCCAACCATCCCTTGGATATAAACCTTCACTGGCTCAATCCGATTGGAGCGCTGTAATTACCCACTAAACCAATAATAACCTGGTCTTTTGTTTCTAAAAAAATGCTAGTTCTTCCACAGGGAATTCACTAGCACCTGACACACATATACTGTACATTATTTTTACAATTACAGGAATTCTGACAACTCTCAATTACAATACAAACTTCATCAATATAAAAATATGAAAGTGGCAATAATTAACCCTACAATCATCCATCATATTACCTCTCTCCAGATCATTGCATTTTGAAAAAAGAAAGGCTTTCAGCTGTCTCTTAAAGGATTCAACAGAAGAGAGTTGTCTCCTGGACAACAGCAATCTATTATACCATATAATCTAGGGGCTCTACACACAAAAGAACGATCAGAGAAAGATGACTGGTGAATGGTTCCATGCTCATCAAGATGCAATCAATCATCTTCATTATGTAACATCACACCTGGGTGTGCTGATGGGAGTTTTAACAGTTCAGCAAGATACTTTGGTTCACCAAATTTAAGAACCTTGAATGTAATATGACACTTTAAATTCAATTCCAGCCTTTACTGGTAACCAGTGCAGCTCAGTTAGGAACCAGATAGTCGAGGTTCTCAGAGGAAGACCAAAGATAAGTCATGCTGCCCTGTTCAACACAGACTGAACTTTTGTTAGTACATTATTTGGAAGATCAATTCACATTTAACTGCAATAACTGACAAAAGACAAGACCACTGCATGGAACAATGTTAAGAGGCAATGTCTATTCAGGAATGTTCTCAGAGTACAGATTTCTGATTTGCAAGTTACATCCTCTGACAACTTGTTTAATATGCTCTTTGTAATCTAACTCTGAATTTTAATAAATAAGAAGTTCAGGGAGCTGTTGCCTCTCCTGACATTGAGAGGACTCTCCTTACGTGCTAAGGGGTGTTTGTATGCAGCATGTGTTAGGAGTGTGATGCTGTATGGTAGTGAGACCTGGGCAGTAAAGGAAGAAGATATTCGCAGGTTTAAACGTACAGAAATGACAATGATTAGGTGGATGTGCAGTGCGTCCCTGCGTGCAAGGCCTGGGGGGGCTGGGTTTACGATAGAAGAGTTGAGAGGTAGGATGGGACTGGAGTGTATTGGTGTTGTGATGAGGAGAGGTAGGCTGAGGTGGTTTGGACATGTGGAGAGGATGGGGGATGATAATTGGGTGCAGAGGGTGAGAAGTGTTAATATTGGGGGAGGGGCTGGGAGGGGTAGACCGAGAAAGACATGGGACGAGGTCATTAAATGTGACTTAAGGGTTAAGGGACTGAATAGGGAGGCTGCCAGAGATCGAGCAGCGTGGAGAGCCGCCATTAGGTGACCAAGGCCGACACATGCAAGCATGTTGGAGCCTTCAAAAACGAAAACGAAAACGAAAACTGTACTAATGTTCAAAGCCAGGGCATTATCAGTGCCGTCACCTCTTCTGTTTCCTCTGACAATGATGATCTCAGTTTTACCATCATTCAGCTTCAGTTTCCTCCTTGCCATCCCAATCTAAATATCAGACATTAGAGATTCAAGCTTAGTCTTGGTATCGTTAATATCTGCCATCTTAATATAAGACTGAGTCAGCATAAAAATAACAGGACACGTTGCGAGCATCAAGTAAAGACAATAAGTTACTGGTATAGACTGTAAATAGAACTGAACCAAAAACTGATCCTTGAGGGACTCCGAAGAGAAGGGGAGCAGAATCAGAGCTAGCATAATCAACAACCACTCTCTGAGATCTGTCCAACAGATATGACTTAAGGAGCAAAAGAGCACTATCACAAACACCATAAAAATAAAGATCATCCAATAATAGTTAATTATCTACTGTATCAAAAGCCGCAGACGGATCCAACAGAGCTAAGAGAGAGGACATCCCACTACAGGTGTTTGCAGTCACTATGAATCTTTATTAATGAAGTTTCAGTTGAATGGTATTTTCTGTAAGCTGACAACAACAGGAACAACTCTTGTTATGTTCCAGTAGTGGTTAGAGTTGATCAAGTATGGCCCACTCAATAATCTTGGATAAGAGAGAAAGGTTAGAGATTGGATGATAATTTTTATGCTCTCAACATCAAGGCCAGGTTTCTTGATTAGGGGCTTCAGCAAAGCACGTTTCTCATGTAATGGGGTCTATAAAAGCCCGCGTTGCCGAGGCTCCTCTCTTTGGCTCAGTGGTAACATGCACACCGATAAAGCGCGAGGGCCCAGGATCAAATCTTGGCCAGGACTGTGATTAATTTGTTAACCTTCAGTTTGATTATTACATTGGTTGGCAGCAGTGTGGGATGTAAGGCAAGGGCCTCAAGGGTCATATGATGTTGTGTTGACAGCCTTACATCCCAGGGGGGGGAGCTGTCCAGTATGGTCCACAACGCCCCCATTGGTGGCCTCCAATGCGCTACGTTACCACGTGTGTGTTCGAAACTGACCAAATTAATCACCAAGGGAAGAAAATAGTGATGTACAGTAATGGGGTGTATAAAAGCCCATGTTGCCTAGAGGCAAAGTGGGGATCCTCTCTTTGGCTCAGTGGTTACGTGCACGCGTATCAAGTGCAGGGGCTTGAGATCGAATCTCAAGCCCGAGGGCCAGAGATCGAATCTCGGCCAGACCAGTGATTAATTTGTTAAGAGTCAGTTTGGTTATTACACTGGTTGGCAGCGGTGTGGGATGTGAGGCAAGGGCCTTGAGGGTATATGATGTTGTTGTTGATAGCCTTACATCCCAGGGGGGTGAGCTGTCCGGTGTGGTCCGCAGCACCCTTATTGGTGGCCTCCAATGCGCTACGCTACCACATGTGTACGAACTGACCAAATTAATCACCAAGGGGAGAAAAGAGTGATGCAATGGGGTGTATAAAAGCCCACGTTGCCTAGAGGCAAAGCGGGGATCCTCTCTTTGGCTCAGTGGTAGCGTGCGCACCTATAAAGCGCACCCAGGATCGAATCTTGGCCAGGACAGAGTGATTATTTTTGTTAAGTTTCAGTTCGGTTATTACACCCAGACTGCACAAAATTACTTTCTAAGAAGCATCTATTTATTATGTTGCAGATAAAGTCTGCTGTGTGCTCATATACATCAGGCAGTTGTAACAAGTTACACAGATTTAAGTTCTCTGATGTAACATTTGACTTTATCTGAATCCAGTGGATGAAATTCTGAAAGCAAATGACCCCCTCTGCACCGTGATTGGAAGTCAACTGAGTAGACTTCACTAAAAGTACTGCTGTCTAAGTAATTTCTTATGCGAGACATCTTAGTTGTAAAAAATGGAGCAAACTCAGAAGCCAATTGGGCATCCAATACAGAAGCTGGGTTAACAATTACATTCCTTTGACCAACCACATTGTTTACAACTCCAGACAGTTTTTTTTTATCACCACCACATGAATCAACTTTATTTTGATAATATCTAGCCTTTTGGGCTTTTTCAGTGTGAAAACTGCTCTTTTCGCAAAAATATAATGCAAACAAGTTAATTTGGTCCAATGCAAGTGCCACTCAAGTTCTGGCTTTCTAAGTTGTATACACAAAGAATTAATGGATGGACCATACCACGGAGAATTTTTGTGTACAATGATTATTTTTACTACCTCAGGACAATAATGGTCAAAAACTGACTTAAGCTCATAGTTATATACATCAACAAAATCATCAAAAGACAGATTTGAAGAATCAATGTAGTTTAAACACTGATCAATTTCAAGACACATCAGTTGGCGGTCAACATTCCTGTAATTTCTGAACTTGATGACCTTTTTATACAAAGGGGATTTTGAGATATCAAGACTAACAGTAATCAGAGCATGGTCAGAGATGAAGGGGTCAACTAAGTCAACCTCCACATCAAATATGCACCTGCAACAAACAGGAACAAGATCAAGGACATGTCCCGAGACATGAGTTGGATCACTCACATGACTGAAAAAATTATTCTGGGTGATCAACTCAAGGAATTCTGAAGAAAATGGTTTTGACTGCGGACTGTCAGCCCAATAACTGAAATCACCGCAAACAAGAAGTCCTCTAGAATTAAGAGAAAACACTGCAAGAAACTGCCCAAACTCCTCCATAAAACCTCAAACTGTGCCCGGATGACCTGGTCAACAGACAATTGCAATTCTAATGGTATTCTGATGGAAATTTATTAATACTTCCATAAATTCAAATGAACATGGGGTCAGGTCAAGTCTATGTGAGAAACGTTTGCAAGTGCTGCCGAGTAGATGAGTGCTACACCTCCTCCCGGACAGTCAGCACCAGGCATGGGAATACTTATGACAGAATGTGTCTTAGGTAAAGCACTACAGATAATATTAATATCAGACTCATACAACCAGGTTTCAGTCAAGCACAAAATGTCAAGCTCGTGCTGATACAGAGCTTCATTAATACAATCTATATGGTCTATCTTATTACAGATAGAACAAATATTTGAAAGACCCATCCTTAACTGGTTCAAAAGGGACACAGTCTGTTTTTTGAATGGTCGAAATTGGTGTTTTCAATCAATCTATTCCTATGAGAAATCATAATTGGACAGTCTCTACTAGATGCAAAATGGGCAACCAACTGTGAATTACAGTTAGCTTCTTGATGTCTTAAGGAAGAGCAGATGATGCATTTGGGAGAATTCTGTTACTACAATCCTTAGATTTATGGGTTCCAGCACAAAATACACATTTAGGTTCATTACTTTTTCTAGAACACCTCTCAGATACATGACCAAAACTCTAACAGTTATGATACTGTGCCCAGAATCTGTCAAAAGCATGGCATCTTGTAAGATCCACATACATATAGCTGCCCTGTTCTACAATGAAGGACCTCACTTCTGGTGATATCTTCAAGACAGCCATTTTAGTGTCATTCCTCGTTCTTGTGAAGAGAAGGTTGAGGGTACAACCTCGATCAACGAGCATCTTAATTTTATTGTTTTTACTCAGAATGTTTGGGATTAAAGAATCTCCAAAGGAAGAGGAAAGGCCAGTCACAGTAATTTTTGGCAGCAATTTCTTTGGCTCTGATATGCAAATAGTGCCATCAGAGCCAATACGATCATTCAGTACCCCAACTGCATAACCTTTGGCCTTGGCTGATGGAAACTTTGTTACTAGCCCATCAGCCTTAGTCTTAAGGCAGCTATCAACCGGTACTGAGTCAAGTATACCCCTGATGTCTTCTGGTCCCATTTGATTCGTAGGAGCGTTAGCACCATTTTTTGGTTTTACGATCAGTACCTGTTGACTGCAACTGGCTGTTTTCTGACCATGAGCACTGATCTCAACCATGCCCCTAGGCAGATCCTTCCCTTCCTCCATGAGAGACCCCAGAACAGCATCCACAAATGACTTGGCCTAGTCTTGGTTGACTGCCATGGGTGATGAGACGTTGGTCTCTAGTGCCTCCAGTCTGTTTGAAACAGTTCTGACAGCCTGAAAAATTGGCCTAACAACATCTTCCAGCTCCGTCTTAGTGACTCTACTTCCTCCACCAGCCAAGACCAAAGCTGGTGGTGCAACACACTGGCTACACAGCCAGCAAAAGCCAGCTGGTGGCTCTTCCTCATATATGGATAATCATTAGCATCCAAATATTTGCATGCCAAATGAACCCAATTGCTGCAGTAGGTGCACTTCAGTGCCTATGCACTTTTTGCGACAGACTTAGTGCAGCGAGGGCACTGGTGTTGTTTGCTCATGGTTGGCAAAAAAAGAAAAAAACATGACAAAACAAACAACAGCAGCAAAAAATATATACAATACTACCTGCGATAAACTCAGCTAGTGGCGCCCCTGTTTGTGTCACTCTAATTTAGGGAGGGGGTAACAGAAATTAAAAAAAACAATGGAATCTGCGAGGTTACAATGAGCCGGCAGGGTATGATTTGTCTACCCTTTAGGAAAGGCAACCTACCATAACTTTCATTTGTTTCTTTTCACAGCTCAATATTTAAGATACTGAGAGCAATTGTGGTCAGAGTGCAGTGTACAGAAATTAAAAGAAAAACAATATACAGTACATCCCCCTAGTAGGCGAGCTCCGAGTACGCGAAATGCCTATTGCACGAGGACCTATTTTAAATTTTCTTAATAATTCTTAATATTTTCCTAACAAGAGTACACAAATCACACCCACACGACGCGAAAAGCTGCCCACAGCCGGTGTTTTCTGCTGTGAACCCCGAGTGCAACACCTGCCTCTCCACTATGCGCCACCCCCATCACCCATTTCTACAATAACATTTGGATTCACATGAATAACGGTAATTTCACAAATGCCAAGTTGTTATACTACAAACCAGTGGAGGTGGAGGGGACAGTGGCGGGCGAGTCAGGGGAGGTGGTGAGGGGAGAATCCTCTATCTCCTTCTCGCTACTGCTCACATTTACGGCAATTTCCTTCACCTCTTCTTGTTTGTCCATTTCATTCTTCATCTTGTTATGGACATTGTTATGGACATATGTTCATAACAAGATGAGGAATGAAACAGACAAACAAGTAGTAGTGAAGAAAGTTGTCAAAAATGTGAGCAGTAGTGAGGAGGAAATGGAGGATCCTCACCTCACCACCTCCCCTGACTCGCCCATTGCTGTCCCCTCCACCTCCACTACCCCATCTGACTCACCAGCCGCCTCCCCCTCCACTACCCCATCTGACTCACCAGCCGCCTCCCCCTCCACCTCCACGTCTAACTGGTGCCATTTTCTGGCACTAATTAAACGTTATTGGAGAGATTCTACTATACTGTTCTGTACGTGTCTTAGATATTTTCCCTCAAACGGGTCAAAAAGGTCACTGATTGAGAGGGGTGCCGCCCATATGTTAATTTTTCCATTAGTTTATGTATTCCTAGTACGCAAATTCCTAGTAAACGAACACCTCTGCTGCCCATATAGGCGTGTACTAGGGGGGTATACTGTACTTCTAATACTAATAAAAGGTAATGTGCAATCCTGTATTCTGTATGAGGTGCTGAGTGGAATAACCTCTTGTCTGCCACAGTGGCCATTTTGGAGTTAAGTAAACCAACATACTGTATTCCCCAAACCCTCTTCTACTAGTAAAATAATGAATCATGTGAAAAAATGCTCCTAATAAGGTTAAAACCCCATTTTATTGAGGGTACTGACTGACCGCACTGCACAAGAAGGTGCTTATACTCTACTAGGTAGCATTGTCTTCCCCAGGTCCTGAACCTTGGAAACCAACATCAGGCTCAGTAATTCCACTTGTGTTAAGGTTGATTTTTCCTACGTATTCATGTTAAGACACTCATCTATTGTCAGCTCCATGTGGGGCAAGTCCCAGAATGGTAGTAATAACCACTCGAGTGACACAGGCGTGTTCAAGGTCAACAGTATGGTATGGGCAGCAGTATGGTACGGACAGACTTTCTTAGCTATATTTTATTTTTTTGTGCTACTTTTGTGCTACTTTTGAGAAACATGTTAAGGTGGTTTGGGCATGTGGAGAGGATGGAGAATGAAAGACTGACGAGGAGAGTGTATGTGAGTGAGGTGGAGGGGGCGAGAGGGAGGGGGAGGCCGAGGATGAGATGGAGGGATGGAGTGGAGAGGTATATGAGAGAGGGGTGTGTGAGCTGGGAGCGTGGTAGTGAAATGGCAGGGGACAGAGTGACATGGAGGCGATTTGTTTATGGCCACCCCGTGAGGGATTAAGGCGTCTGGCAATAGATAGATAGATAGATTGTGCTATATTAATGGATATTTTGAAAGAACATGCATACATCGTAAGGTTGACTTGCAATAACACACATTTTTCGGAAAATGCAGTTCATTGTTGTCAAGCAAGAGGAGAAAGAGGCTGTTAATGTATTGTTATTTCAAAATGCCATTGATTTACATACTATAACATGCAAGCAGATGTTTGCAGCTACGATTGAAAAAAAATTCACCAGAATATCTTTATCGGTTGAAAAGATATGGCATTTTGAAAGCAAAAAACTTTAACATCGCTTTTTCTCATTTTCCATATTTGGTGCCCGAGTGGTTATGCTACGCAGCACCTCATATATAGAGTAATCCCTCGATTATCCGACATAATAGAGCCAAAAGCACAACAGGTTATGGGCAATTTCCAGATATGGAGCAATATCCTTTACTGTACCCATACCCAATACCCAACCTATATGTACAGTACCCCTCTTAATTATGGCAGTGTTCTGTGGTCTTTTGGCTGTTTTCAGACACCAGAACACACACTGGAATATGTAACATAATCTTTATAAAAAAAAAAAAAAAAACACAGTACAGAGATAGCCCGATTATCCGGGCTATATGGTGCGAAGGGGTGACTGAATAGTCCGAAATCACGATTAATCCGGCGGAAACAAAAAACAAGTACTGTTAGACTGATTTATTTACCGGAAAGTGTACACTTAACGTAGCAGAAAGACCTTACCAAATCTTTGTATATGCATCCTGCTTGTTTCTGTATTTTTCTAGTTTCAGTTTGGTAAATTTCTTTATCTTGCTGAAAAATTTCCTCTCTGTTATCGTCATGTTCCTGAAGCTGTACAGTCGCGTTCGTGAGTCCTGATATGCATGTAGTTGTCTTGTCTGATGTTGTGTCCACCGTTGGTAGGATGTTGAACTATTTCACTTGCTAACCGACCAAATTATGTTCAGTGTATCAAGCAGTAAGCACAAAAGTTCCATACTCCAAAAGCAGTGAGCACTGCAATAGACAACAAAAACACCTGTGTATCGGGACTCATGAACGCGACTGTACCTACGATTGTTTCCAGCACAATGGAAGAAACTCAACATATTCAAGTGTGGATTTTGTTTCCCAACTTCCAAACTGGAGATTAAGTTAGGTTAAATTATTAGGTGCAGTTAAGCTAAGTTAGGCCAGGTTTGGTTAAACAATTAGATCAGAACAGTACCTTCCGCCATTACGTCAACTAAAAACAAGAGTTGCACACCAGCAGAATAGCTAAAAACAACAGGGAAACAGATTTAACAAGAAATGTTTATTTGCCAACCCAGAAACAATCAGAAAAACATAACAGAATATCAGGATGAACTGATTTGGTAAGGTGCTTTTACTGCTTACAGTAAAGCATATGTTTAGCCCCCTCAATGGCCGTGAGTTCAGAAATTTGCGTGCTCCCGTGGCAGGCCTTGGAACCATTTTTTTCTATGTTCCAAAATCAGTTTCATTTTCTTACAGATGTGGTAAGACTCGTCTGGTGCACTTTTAATTTTTTTTTGTCCCTAAACCCATCTTCTGATTTGCTATGAATCGTGAAAGAATAAAATTAGGGCGCATGTTACATTAGCGTTAAAACATACTGACGAAAACATCTGGGATGAACTGACCGCCTGCCTGTTTGGGATGGTACAGCAGGTTTGTATAACCATACCAGTGACTTTCGTTCCCTTCCCATAATTGTTCGAAGATTTTATAGATCCCTAACTCAACATCATTGACACCGGTGCAGTAATGCATTGTTCAAGGATGGCAGCTATGAAGGGGTTAATGAAATACATAATTATTTGTATCAATACTGTCTCAAACATACACATAACAACAAACGAAGAATGAGCAGTAAATGTACACGTAGCTGCAAAGAGCAGAAATAACTGCATGCTCTGTCGGTCCGAAATGTGTTGGGAACCACGACACTGAACAAAAAATGTGGGATGCTAACTTACGAGAAGACGTGAGACGAAAGTTTTTTATTTTTTCTTCTGACTAGTAAACATTTTTGTTCCATTTAGTCCCCTAAAATTGTGAAACCTATAAATTTTCGTGTAAGCATACAGCCTAATGACCTTGCCAAGTCAATTTATATTCCTCTAGTTTGTTTTCTGTATTTTTTGGCCTATTTTGAGGGTGGTAAATTACCTTTCTCTTGCAGCAAGATTTCCTCTCTTATTATCATAATGTTCCTAAAGCCTTACCTACTATTATTTTCAGCATAATGGAAGAAACTTACTCAAAATTAAGGGGCATGTTACATTAGCATTTAAACATATCGGAGAAGACATCTAAGAGGAACTGACCGCCTGGCTGCTTGCGACAGTAGAGTAGGGTCGTGTAAACATATCAGTGACCTTCGATCCCTTCCCATAATTGCTCGCAGTTTTTTATATAGCTTTTAACTCACCGTCACTGACACCGGTACAGTAAAGCATTGTTCGAGGCCGACAACTATGAAGGGGTTAATGGAATACATTATTGTTTGCATCAATACTCTCTCTTTCACACACACACTTAAGAAAGAACAAAATTATGAACATAATGTACACTTAACTGAAAGAGACAGAAATAACTGTATGCTCTGCCAGTCTGAAATGGGAAGCGGAATATCTAACGAAGAATGTGAAACTGAATGCTAACTTAAGAGAACACGTCAGATGGTAGAGTAATTTTTTTCTGATTAGCAAACATTTCTGTTCCATTTCGTCCCCTAAAATTGTGAAACCCATAAATTTTCGTCTAAGCATACAGCCTAAAGACTTTACCAGTTCAATTCATATTCCTCTACTTTGTTTTCTGTATTATTCTACTTTGAATTTGGTAATAATTACCTTCTCTTGCTGAAAGATTTCCTCCTTTATCATCATTACGTTCTTTAGGCCGTAACTACAACTGTTTCTGGCACAGTGGAAGAAACTTATTCAGCGTAATAAGAAGTGGATTTCAATTAGAAGTGGATTTCGTTTCCCAATTCTCCAACTGGAGCCCAGGTTAGGATAGGTAAAATTATTAGGTAGTTAAGCAATGTTAGGCTGGTTAGGTTATCAATCGCCTAACAAAACTCCACCTTGCCATCCATGTGATCAGGAGGTGTGGGTGGGGGGACAGACTCACGCTCGTTTACCCGTGCCTCGCTCGCTAGCAACTGGAGCTATCGTAAGAATAATTCCATGTATTACTGTACCACTGAACCATTCAGTCAAGACCCGGATATACAGAAGGCTGGATAATCCGAGCCTGGATAATCGAGCTTTCACTGTATATATAAAATATATATACAGTATATAGTAGGCGCGGAAAGTATTGACGTTTTTTTGCCAACATCATTCTTTTTCGCGTTAAGTGAAGTAGGGTCAATACTACCCTCCCCTGTGACGCGAAATGAGCTGATGCTTTTTCAACGGGAGCTGGCAACCCTGCTTGATAGGTTTGGCACCACAGGAGCAGGCTCAGTAATGTTTGGGCAGCCACAGGAGGAGGATTGTCTCTGTGTGTGATGCACCACGAGGGCATGTTTTGACTCAAATAACACAGTTATTTGGTTACCTACCACATTCTCATCATGCCTAAAGTAACCACAAGCAAGGACAAATGTGTGGAAGTGATTACTTTAATGGCCACAAACTCCCATTTATTGCAAATCAGATGGTGTTAGACTGAGGACAGTGCAGAGACTGGTGAAGCGGTTCAAGGACAGTGGGGAGGCCATTCCTCCCACTCCACTTCCCAAGCCTGGGAGACCTCGTACGACAACCTTCAGAACCCGTCAGCTGATCTCAAGGCAAGTTAGGAAGGATCCAAGGCTAACAGCACGGGATTTAAAAGAAAAGAACCCACAGTTGCTGGCAGATGTGTCTGTCAGAAGTGTGCAGCAGCTGTTGCATGACGATCTGGGCTACAGGAGTTTTTGTGCTC
>JAGKTI010015450.1:0-20521 GCA_018397915.1 Birgus latro | reverse complement strand
CTTGGCACTGCAACTGCCCCGCCATTATACACCCACTGATAGGGCAGCCTCCTGGGGCGCTACTCCCAGGTTCGGGCCCCTCTCTAATGAGCGGAAGCGGCAGCCTGGGAACCGCAATGCCCTGTACCCTCTAGCACAGGTTCGAGCCCCATCTCGCCCCGGACCCATGATCTATGCCGGCGGAACCCCAGTCAAGCCTCCCCCCATCCACTCATTATATGCTTTCTTCTTTTGTGCCACAGCCTCTCTCACCTCTTCAGTCCACCATGCTGTTCCCTGAACCCCCTTTCGTCTTCTCTTCACCCCACACACCGCCTCACATGCTGCACAGATTTCTTCTGTGAATACCTTGCACACACCTTCCACGTCCCCCATCTGCTCCAATCTATATTTACCCAATCGCTCCTCCACTTCCCTTTTATATTCAGCCTTTATTCCATCCTCTTGTAACTTTTCTACCCTCCTTGTAACAAACACTTCCTCCTGTCCTTCCCTTCTTCTCTTCCTCCATTATGTTTGGACTCTGATTCTGGCCACCACCAAGTGGTGGTCAGAAAGTCCACTCCCCAGCCTCTATATACTCTTGCATCCATTACACATCTTCTCATCCTTTCATCCACACACACATAGTCAATCATTGCCTTCCGTTCATTCATTCCACCGTCCTCTCTTCTCACCACTCGCCATGTATACCTATGGATCATTTTGTGCCTGAAGAGGGTATTAGCTACCATCAACCCCCTCCCAGCACAAATGTCCACTAAAGCACTGCCATTCTCATCCATCTCTGCAGGCACACCCCACTCACCAACCACTCCATCCACCTTCTCAATTCCCTACTTTTCCATTCATATCTCCAATCAGAAACACTCTCTCATTCCTTTCAAACTTTTCCAAGCAGGCTTCCACATTTGTCCAAAACTCTTCTCTCACTCTACTTACACGATCTTGCGTTGGCGCATACACGCACACAGTTGCCCACATTTGTAGTCCAACTTTCACTCTTACCCACACAATCCTTGACCCAACTGATCCATACTCTCTTACATTCTCCTTCCACCTGTTGCTCACAACCATACACACTCCCTCTTTCGCCCTCTCATTCTCACCCACTCCCGCGCATATACCCCATCCATATTCCCATTCTCTCACACTCTCACCTCGCCATTTAGTTTCAGTTATTCCATATATATCCACTTTTGCACTCTCAAGCACCTGTACAATCTCTCTCTCTTTCACCTCATCATTCATACCCCTTACATTCCAAAACTAATAATAATAATAATAATAATAATCCATCCATCCATCATCCAATCCTATGTCGCCCCATAAAGGAGCGTAGGAACCCGAGGCTAGGTAAGCTGGTCCTGACATTTAAGATGAGAGTGATCAATATCACCTGAGTGGCATTACATGAGCAATAAATCCCAACCATCCCTTGGATATAAACTACCACCCAGCGGAGTAAATGGGTTCCTGGTGTACAGGAAACCATTTGGCTTGTCACTCTGTGTACAGTCACCCACAGGCAGAAGGAAGAGGAAAGAATGAAGGAAAGTGAGACAGAAGAAGAAGTGTAAAGTCACTTGTAGGCAGAAGGAAGAGGAATGATTGAAGGAAAGAAAGACGGAAGAGGAAGGAAGGAAGAAAGGAAAGGCAGACAACCAAAGCAGCACTACATTGAGTGAGGGGATGGTCAGCACTCCCACCAACCACTAAATAAAAATAATAATACAAATAAAAAGGAGAAGGCAAATGATACACTAGGAAGAAAAATGAATGCAAATTACTCTGAAAATAGAAAGTTATTCTGGAAAGAGGTGCAGAAATGTAGAAGTGATGGTGGAAAGAAATGTAAAAGTGTGAAGGATGTAAGTGGTAGATTATTAACCCATGGGGATGAAGTAAGGACCAGATGGAAAGAATATTTTGAGAGCCAGATGAATGGGAATAGAAAGGGCAGAGCCACTGTAAACATGATTGGTTTTGGGGGTGAGTAGGGAAGGAACACAGTGCCTGGAAACATGACACTTGCACAGGTGAATGTTGTGAAGCGGCTGAAAAATGGGAAAGCAGCTGTGGTTGATGAGGTGTATGCTGAGGTGATTAAGTGTTGTGGAGAAAGCAGAATGAAGTGCCTGTTGGAGATATGTAAGGAGGCATGAATGAGTGAAACTGTGCCAGCAGAGTGGAAAAAGGCTATGACTGTACCCCTGTACAAAAATAATGGTGAGCAAAGTGAGTGCAAGAATTATCGTGGCATAAGTTTACTGAGTGTGGTAGGGAAGGTATATGGAAGAATTATAATAGAGAAAGTAAGAGAGATATCATAAGTCCTACAGAGTGATGAACAGGGTTACTTTAGGAGTAGCGAAGGATGAGTGGATCAAATACTTTCAGTAAGGCAGATGGTGGGGAAGGCTTGCGAGAAGGACTGTAAGGTGTTTATAGCACTCATGGATCTGGAAAAAGCATATGACAAAGTAGCAGAGAGGGACTGTGGAAGGTTTTGCACATGTGTCATGTAGATGGTGAGCTGCTGGGTGCCATCAAGAGTTTTTGTGATGGTGGTGAAGTGTGTGTAAGGGTAAATGGGGATCTAAGTGAATGGTTCATGATTGGTGTGGACATGTGACAAGGTTGTGTGATGTCTCCATGGTTATTCAATATATATATGGATGGGGTGATGAGAGAAGTAAAAACACGAGTAATGGGGAGAGGGATGGCGGTGGTAAGGAATGGTGATGGATGGAATACTCCATCTTCCGTCTTTCCTTTTCTCATTCTTTCCTCTTCCTTCTGCCTGTGGGTGACTCTACACTGAGTGACAAGCCAAATGGTTTCCTGTACACCAGGAAACCATTTACTATGCTGGGTGGTAACCATATAACCAAATTTTGGCACCTGGTGGTTTAGTGAGTAATTAAGGTACTACAATTGGACTGAACCAGTGAAGGTTTATACCCAAAGGGTGGTTGGGGTTTATTGCTCACGTAATGCCACTCAGGGATAAGTGAGGCTGGTCACTCTCATCTTAAATGTCATGACCAACTTGCCTAGCCCCGGGTTCTTACATTCCTCAGAGGGCGATATAGGATTGGATGATGGATGGATGGATAGATGGAATATTTCAAATTTGTTGTATGTTGATGATGCAGTACTACTTGCAAGCACTGGACAAGAACTTGACAGACTAGTGCAGAGTTTTGATAATGTCTGTGAGCATCATGCCTTGAGAGTAAATGGTGAAAAGAGTAAAGTGATGGTTACTGAGAGAGAAGGTGACTCCCAGTGTGATGTTACAGTGAATGAAGAAAGACTGGAATTAGCGAGGGAGTTCAAATACCTAGGTACAGTGACAGAAAAGAGGGGAATATGTGCAAAAGAAGAGGAAAGTAGAATGATACAAAGAAGGAAACTTGCTAGTGCTATGAAGGCCTTGATAAGAAATAGAGGCTTGAGTGTTGCTGCTGCATGAGGCTTACATGAAGGAGTGTTAGTGCCAACTTTAACATATGGATGTGAGACTATGGTGTGGCATGAAAATGCGACGTCAAGAGTGAAAGAAGTGGAGATGGGACTGCTGAGGAATGTATGTGGAGTACAGAGAGTAGATAAGATACGAAATAATGAGATTTGTGAAAGGTGCATGTTAGTGTGTGTGCGCATGCACACATCTGCTAAGTCACGAGTGATGATGTCATCGGAAGGTTCCTGTGGTATGCAACCGGGAACCTTGGCAGTTCACGTTGTGAGGCCAGTGAGTGTAATTTGCCTAGTTTCCTACACTGGTGGCAGAGCGTAGTTAGAAGAATGGCGTCACGTTCGACCAAGTGGCCTCCAAAACTTGAAAATGATTCTGCATATGAGAGCTGGAAAAAAGACATTGGCATTTGGTGAGAACTAACGGACCTAGCAAAAGAAAAACAAGCCATAGCTATTCACCTGTCATTGTCTGGAAGAGTGAGGGTGGCATCTTCGGAGATTGATGCAGATGTTTTGAAGCAGAAGGATGGTGTTCAGACCCTGCTGAAAAAATTAGACAGTTTATTTCTCGTGGACAAAGGACGTCGACAGTTTGCATCTTTTTATGAGTTGTACAACTTCAGAAGAGCCAGTGATACGAACATTCAGGAGTTCGTGACAGAATTTGAGCATGTTTATTTCAAATTTACAAAGCAGGACATGGAACTGCTAAATTCTGTGATGGCTTTTATGCTCTTAGCTGCATGCAAACTTTCAGACAGTGAGCGACAACTAGTGATGTCCACGATAACTGAGGTGACATACGAAAATATGAAATCTGCCCTGAATCGTATTTTTGCTGGTGAAATTGGCAGGCAGAACGAGGCATCGGTGTCCGCCCGGGAGGTGAAAGACGAACCAGTATTTTGGAGTGACGAAGTTGAGGGTGAGGAAATGCTTTATGCTAGAGGTACTCGACGAGGACGGAGAATGTTGCGGGGTGATGCAATACGTGATCGACGTCGTGGTAGTGGCCGATGTTCAACCGTATCTGCTAGAATTCCCCAACGCTCATCCACCGGCAGGAGGCAGAACCCACTTGTGTCTGACGGAAAGGTATCGAGGTGTTTCGTATGTGATTCTTGATTTCATTGGGCACATGACTGTCCGGATGCATATGAAAACGACGGCAGTCGAGAAGAGAATTCTGAAACAGTGCATCTGTCATTATTTATGGGCTGCTAGTAGAGGTAAGTCACAGACTCTAGTAGAAGAACCTAAGGGATATGCTCTTCTAGACACAGGGTGTTCTACAACTGTATGTGGAGTTGAATGGATCAAGTGCTATCTAAGTGAGCTCACTGATTACGAACGTGATGCTGTAAGAGAAGAAGCATCATCCTCAACGTTTACTTTTGCTGATGGTGTCACAGTTTCTTCCCTCAAACGTGTTACTCTGCCCTGCTACATTGGAAACATGCGTGCTACCATCGTGACTGATGTTGTGGACTGCAATATTCCCTTGCTGTTGAGTAGACGTTCCATGAAAAAAGCAAAAATGTTGATTAACCTTGGAACTGACCAGGTAAAAATTTGTGGAACTATCATTGATTTAAAGTCCTCATCTTCAGGCCATTACTTACTTCCAATTTCCTTATGACTAGATCGTGAATTTTGTGAAACAATCATGTTGGCATCTCGTGGGGGTGATGTAGAAAAAACCGCTTTGAAGCTTCACAGGCAATTTGGACACCCAACAATGGCAAAACTAATTAAACTGATCACAGATGCGGGAATTAAAAGTTCAAAACTGGAATGGGCTATCAAGGCTGTATCTGATGCTTGTACAGTCTGTTGCAGATTTAAGAAAGCCAAGCCCCGACCCGTAGTCAGTTTGCCCATGGCGTCTAAGTTTAACGAAGCCATAGCCATGGATTTAAAAGCTTGGGGAAGGCATTATTTCTTAGTCCTTGTTGATTTGGCGACCAGGTATTGTAATACGATAGTAATCGCGGATAAGTGTGCGCCCACCATTATCAAAGGAATATTTCGGAGCTGGATTGTTGTGTTTGGCGCACCTAGAAAAATTCTTACAGACAATGGCTGTGAATTCAACAATGCAGAAATGCAAGCATTGGGAGAGGCCTTCAATATCAAGATCATGACAACGTCTGCAGAGAGTCCTTGGAGCAACGGAGTCTGTGAGCGTCAAAATGCAGTGACATTGTTAGGAAGATAATGGCAGATAGCCAGTGTGAATTGGATGTGGCCTTGGCATGGGCAGTATCGGCAAGAAATGCTCTCACCAACTACTCAGGCTTTTCTCCTAACCAACTTGTTTTTGGTCAAAACCCTGGTCTGCCTAATGTGTATGCAAATGATCCTCCAGCCTTGGAACCTTCATCACCATCGAAAATTGTGAGAGACAACTTGAACGCTCTTTATTTAGCTAGACAAGAGTTTATAAAGACCGAATCAGATGAACGCTTGGCTAGGGCTCTGCGGCACAACGTACGTTCGAGTGACCTAAACGACATCCGAAATGGAGATGAAGTCTTCTACAAAAGAAATGACAGTCATGAGTGGCACGGTCCCGGAATTGTAATAGGCAGAGATGGGAAACAAATTCTGGTGAGACACGGCGGTGTATACGTGCGAGTGCACGTATGTCGTCTAGCGCGAGTGCCAGAGCAAGATACTACAGTTGAAAGTGGTGTCAGCAGTGATGAGAAGAACAATGTTGTCCAGGAGAAGCCTAATGATGATCCTACGCAAGTGTTGAATGACTATCCACCAGATCACGAGTTGGAAGATGGTGTGGCCCCAATTGATGAGCCTCCCACAGTTTCTGTTCCGATTAATCAGCTTCCCAAAGTTTCTGTTGGTCAACATATAAAGGGAATACATTCAGAAAGTGGAGAGTTGGTGTCTGGAAGGGTTATAACTCGGGCAGGTAAAGCCACTGGAAAGTACAAACACTGCTATAATTTGAAGAGGGACTCTGACGGCAGCACTGATTGGATAGATTTGAAGAAGGATCTTAGCGAATGGGAAGTGGTTGATGATGACACAGAAATGCTTGTTCTTTTCAACTCTGAGGCCGTATTATGCGCTAAGGAAAATGAAATTACAAATTGGCAGAATAATGATGTGTATGAGGAAGTAGATGATGTTGGGCAAGGTGCCATAATGGTTCGATTGGTTGTGACAGAAAAACTGAAAAATGGAAAGCCTATTGTTAAGGCCCGCTTAGTTGCCAGAGGATTTGAGGAAGACACAGTGGATCTCCAAAAAGACTCGCCTACTTGTTCAAAGGAAGCAGTGCATTTGGCACTATCTTTGGCCTCCACCAACCAGTGGGATTGCCACACTATGGACGTGAAAGCTGCCTACTTGCAAGGTAACAACATTGAGAGAGTTGTTCATTTACGTCCTCCGCCTGAATATGCAAATGGTAAGTTATGGAGACTAAAGAAAATTGTTTACGGCCTTTGTGATGCTGCTAGGCATTGGTATCTGCGTGTAAAAGATCAGTTGTTGAGTCTTGGAGCTAAAGTGTCATCACTGGATTCAGCGCTGTTCTCTTGGAGCAATGGCGGCAAAGTCGAAGGCATTGTATGCATCTACGTCGACGACTTCCTTTGGGCTGGTACACATGAGTTCGAACAGCAAGTGATAAGTCGTTTGAGTCAAATATTCCTCATCGGCAGTTCAGAATCAAAAGCCTTCAAATATGTTGGTCTCAATGTCATCTCCAACATCGATGGCAGCATAACGCTCGACCAATTCCAGTATGCTTCATCTTTGAAACCAGTCATGCTGAGCAAACATCGTGCAGCAATAAAATCGGGGGAGCTGTCCGAGTCTGAGAAAATGGAGTACCGAGCATTAATTGGGCAACTCAATTGGACTGCCACATACACTCGGCCAGATATTGCCTTTGATGTGTGTGAGTTGAGTGTGAATAGCAACCGAGCTACCGTAGCGGATTTGCTTAGACTCAATAAGGTGATCTCAAGGGTGAAGACTGACAACATGAAGCTATACATTCCAAGAATGGGGCTGATCGAGGACTGTCATATAGAGTGCTTTTCGGATGCCTCATTTGCCAACCTTGTAGGCAATGGATCTCAGGGAAGTTTTGTGATCTTCCTACAAGATGCTAGTGAGGCAAGATGTCCTATAATCTGGCAGACAAGAAAGATCAGGAGGGTCGTCAAATCTACCTTATCTGCTTGAATGTGCTGAAACTGCTGTATATCTCTCCAACATATTGCATGAGGTTTCTGGATGTGGAAAGATCAAAATAAAGTGTTTCGTCGACAACAAGAGTCTGGTGGACGCCCTTTACTCCTGTAGGAGCGTAGAAGACAGGAGATTGCGCATTGATATTGCTGTGTTGCGGGACATGTTGGAGCGGGGGGATATTGATGAGGTATCCTGGGTGGATACATCACAACAACTGGCTGACTGTCTCACCAAGAAAGGTGCCTCGACTGAGCGGCTGCGTGCAGCAGTCAGCCGAGACTAGAAAGTTTATAATACTTCAAGAGACATCACATATCTGTATGTGGCCACAGACTGGGTCTTGACAGTAATTAAACAAAAGTGTACGTATTGGATACATAGTGCGTATCGGGTGTCGATGGTACTCTCACAAAAGTCTATGTATTGGATACATAGTGTGTATCAGATGCAAATAGACCATCCAGCTTCGTCCTTCAAATCTTCTGTCAAATTAAGAAGAGAGGACGAGAGTGTTAGTGTGTGTGCGCACGCACACACCTGCTAAGTCACGAGTGATGACGTCATCGGAAGGTTCCTGTGGTATGCAACTGGGAACCTTGGCAGTTCACGTTGTGAGGCCGGTGAGTGTGGTTTGCCTAGTTTCCTACAGTGCGGAATGAGGAAGTCTGTGGACACCAGAATTGAAGAGAGTGTGAGGAGATGGTATGGTCACGTGGAGAGAATGGATAACAATAGAGTGGTGAAAAAGGTATATCTGAGCGAATTTGAAGGAGGGAGCAGGCGAGGTAGGCCAAGAAGAAGGTGGAGGGATATGGTGGATGAGTGTATGACGAAGAGAGGTATGGAAGTCAGTGAGGCTAGGGGACTAACAAGAGATAGAGCTAGCTGGATGAATGTTGAGAGAAGTGCATGATCTGGGATCTGGCACCCCTTTTAAACGTGACAGCGTCCGGATTGACTCTACTGGATACATTTATGCGAAGCTACAGAATGTGGTGAATGTTTTTGGTATATCAGGTACAGCCGGGATGCCAGGAGCTGAATGATGAGTGAATGGAAGCGTGGCCCACTGGACTGAGCAAACTTGGGCTGTCTGGACACTGCTACTCCTCACCTTGCCCTAGGGTGGGAAGGGTGGTCTGGATGATGATGATGATGATGGTGATGATCTTAATAATAATAATAATAATAATAATAATAATAATAATAATAACAATAATACAGTAAAACCTCACTATAACGGACTAATTGGGGCCCAAGCCATTCCGAGAAAAGTGAAATTCTGATAAAAGTGACATCAGACCTCCCCGTGCTAACCCGGACTTTTTCTGATATATGACATTAGTCCGGATCACACCAACAGTTTTTAAACTGTCTTCACTACTACTGATATACTGTACTGTATTATACACTCACTGCAATAACCAAATGGCATAATATATACAGTATAATAATACTGTACTGCATGCTGATAAACATGTCTTTTATTTACCTTATTGTTGTGAACATAGCTGAAGTGGTCAGGCAGTCCTGACCGCTTCTGCATATCGGATTTTTCTGATATACTGTATAGTATAAGAACTTAGTCTGGTAGCTCCTCAATTCTGATAAAAGCGAATTCCGGTCTACTGAAGTCCGTTATATCGAGGTTTTACTGTAATGACAATGCAGTGTAAATACATTAACAAAATCAGCCTATAAACTTTACAATTAAATGATAGTAGGTCTATATCCATAAATAATCTCATGTACATACAATACTCAACATGGTAATGCCTTCCTACCTGATTGCTGCCATCAACAAAACATGCTGGATACTATCTGAAGGTTCATCAAGGTCTAAGTATTTTACATATGAGTGGTTGCCTTCATAATTCAACCTGAAATGAAAACAAACGTGTTTTACCATTACATTTTTTAGTGGCCACATTTGAGAACAAACATGTTTTTGATTACACACTTATATGTCTGTACCTGTACTACAGTACAGTATGCTCTTATGAAAATATTTTAGAAACAAATATCTTTGCTGTAGTCTTTGGAACAAAATTTTGTTATGGAAAAGTAATGCAAACAATAAAATATGACCACTCCCATGAACTCTAAATCACTTTATTACAGCAATTCGAAATACAGTAGAATCTCCAAAATCACACAATCCTAAATGGGGGATTCAAAATACATGACAATATCATGCAACAGTTTGCAACATCAGTAACTCACGGAAATTACACAATACTTGTATTAGCGAAAGCAGCCTCAAAAGTGGCAACTTTCTGATGCCTCGTATAATACGTGCCACCATTAGCTAAAGTCTGCTTGTCCAGTCGGGCATAAACCAATCGTAGTCAAGCATGGCAATTACTAAACCAATCATATTCAAGCACAGCACTTACTATAAGCCAATCACAGTGCTTCCCTCCCACGCCAAGCATGAAGGACGAGTGTGCTTGATGCCCCGGCACCCGGCTCAGTGCATTGTCTCTTCTCCGTTGTTAGCTTGTGGTTCCGGTGTGTCCCCCCCCCCCATACTTCATCTGCCTGTCCAGTGTTACCATGGCCGACCATAACCCTCCTAAACCTACAACTTCTTTGAGGAAGAAGAGGCCAATGTTAACTTGTACCCAAAAGTTAGATATACCAGTAATAAGGACTGACAGCGGTGAGAAGACAGCCAAAGTTGCCCACCATTACGGACTAAACGAGGATGATCTCTTCAACTGGCAATGTTGTTTACCAACCATCGCTCCAGCTGCATGTGTCAGTATATCATGCACTGTAAATCCACTTTCATAGCTTTAAGAATTAAGTTTATAAAAATGCCCAGCAGCTGTGGTAATCCAGGAAAAATAACAAGTACCCTATGAAAGACTCATTTCAAGAGAAAATATTGAAAGGCTGTGCCCATTTGGTAAAGAATTAAGATTAGAGTAATTCTTTACCAAACGGGCACGGTGATTCCACCCAAATACAGTAATAACAATCTCACGATCTATCTATCTATTGCCAGATGCCTCAATCCCGCACGGGGTGGCCACAAACAAATCGCCTCCATGTCACTCTGTCCCCTGCCATTTCACTACCACGCTCCCACCTCACACCCCCCTCTCTCATATACCTCTCCACTCCATCCCTCCATCTCATCCTCGGCCTCCCCCTCCCTCTCGCCCCCTCCACCTCACTCACATACACTCTCCTCGTCAATCTTTCACTCTTCATCCTCTCCACATGCCCAAACCACCTTAACGTGTTTCTCCTAACGCTTCCCATCACGTCCTCAACCACACCACAATGCTCCTTCACTTCCTCATTTGTTAGTCTGTCTCTCCATGTGACTCCAAATGCTCCTCTCAAATAACTCATTTCCACTGCTCTCACTCTTGACTTCTGTCCTTCCAACAGGGTCCAAAGAGCTCAGACATATGTCAGAGTTGGTATCACAATACTGTCATGTAACAACTTTTTCACTTCCATACTCACTTCCCTGTTTCTTATCACTGCTTTCAACGAACCAGCAACCTTCCTTCCCTGCTGTACCCTTTCGAGCACTTCACCCTCCAGACTACCATCCTTACTCATCACACTGCCCAAGTACTTAAATTCACTCACATTCTCCATTTCCTCCCCATCCAATCTCACTGTACACTCACTGGCTTCACTTCTCTCGAAGACCATCACTTTACTCTTCCCCACATTCACTTTTAGATTCCGTTTCCTACACACTCTCCCAAGCTCATCTACCAAGCCTTGCAGCTCCCCTTCGTCTTCACTCAACAACACAGTATCATCTGCAAACAACAGTACAGGGAGTTTCCAAACACTGCCCTCTCTCACTAGGGCCACTCCAACATCCACTGCCCGACCTTGTATCTCTTTTATAACCCCATCCATATACAGATTGAACAACCATGGAGACATGACACATCCTTGTTTCAATCCAACCTTCAAATGGAAAGGTTCACTCAGTTTGCCATCCACACGCACTGCAGCCTTAGCACCCTCATACATACTCTTCACTGCCTTCAACAACTTCCCATCCACTCCATATATTCTTAATACCTTCCACAAACCTTGTCTATCCACCCTGTCATATGCTTTCTCCAGATCCATGAAGGCTGCATACAACTTCTTGCCCTTCTCTAGAAACTTTTCCACAAAGGATCTAAGAATGAATATCTGGTCTACACAACCTCTTCCCTTCCTAAAACCTCCTTGTTCTTCTCCAACTAATTCCTCAGTAATTCCCCTAACTCTGTCAATAAGTATCCTACCATATATTTTTCCTATTACACTGAGAAGGCAAATGCCCCTATGATTACCACACACTGCTTTTTCCCCTTTTCCTTTGTACAGAGGAATAATTATACCTGACTTCCAATCCTCCGGGACTCTACCCTCCTCCCAAGCCAATCTGCACACCTTCCACATCCATTCTATTACTATCGCTCCCCCATGCTTCAGCATTTCACCACACACTCCATCAATTCCTGGGGCTTTCCCCATTTTAACTTTCTTCATTGCTTCCACCACTTCCTTCCTGGTGATTTCTTCCTCTCTTCTCACAACCCTCCTTCTCCCTGCCATTCCCCAGCCCCTCACGATCTAAAGTTAAGTAATTTTGGTACATATTGTACCACCCACTGTGTATCCCCACTGTTGGATCTTAAAAATGATGACCTAGCCTGCCTTCTTCCACCTCACTTCAACACATGCAGTCAGTCTGCGAGGAGCTGGGGTGAGGAGCTCATCTGTAAATAGATAGCTGTAAATAAACTCCCTTATACCACATCGCCAAGACTTTCCTATACCACTAAAGTAGTTGTGGTACAGTATGCAACACAGATAGTTAACTGGTGAATTGTGGCTGCAAGAAGTGAGTGGAAAAAAACAAAATACTGTATACCGACATTTTGGAGTATTCAAGGAAGTGGGCAGGTTGCCATCACCAATGTTTACCGACAATCTCTCCAACTGGCCACATTGTTTACCAACAACCTCTCTGACTGGATGCATCAATGTATCAAGGATTCTAAATTCTCATTTACAGCTTTCAGAGGTATGATAATAATGCCCAATTGCTGTGATAATCCAGGAATAATAAGTAGCCTGTGAAAGACTCATTTCAATTGAAAATATGAAAAGGCCACGACCATTTAATAAAGAATTAAGCTCAACGAATTAATGACTTATGATGACAGAGAGACAGAGCAGCGACGACACCACTTCTGTCGTCTCCACACTGGACTTTGATGGGTTCCTGAGGGAGGCTGATAAAGAGGAAGCAGCACAGAGATGGCAGCATGAGGCAACAGCACACACACGGCACCTCATGCTGAGAGGCTGTAGTCGGTCTCAAGCCTAAGAACCCCTCCCTCCTCTCTCGTCCATTCAAGCAATGTCATCAGTGTGAGTTAGGTAAGAATCCCACTGAATATGCTTTACTAATTTCTTTTCCAGGTTGTTAGTGTTCACTGGTGGCCTGGTTGATGTAGGTTTGGGGGTAAGGGGGGTAACTTTTCCAAGAAGATAGATCCATAAGGAATTTTTTCCATAAGATTAGTTATTTCTAATTCTCAGAATTCTCAAATTGCAGCATGTGCTCAGTCTCAAAAAGCCGCAATTTAGGTGATTCCACTGTATTATTAAGAAGAATAGGTAAGATGTGCCACCTACCTTCATAATACAGTATCATCTACTTATCAGTCTACTATGCAATGTCTGGTGGTAGATGGTGGTGACCACCTTACTACTTGATGTAGCACTGCCTACTACTTCCTTCACCTTTATTATTCTTCTTCTGTGTCTACCCTCCTCTCTTCCCACCTCTCCCATCCTTCCTGTCACTATTTATTCTTCTTTCCACTTCAAATGGCTGTGCACTGAGTGACAAGTTTAATGGCTTCCTGTGACTTAGAAAACAATTTACAATGCTGGGTGGTAACCACAGAACAAAATAACGGGGTGATGTGGAATCTTCTACGGTGCCCCTGTTTGGATAACTAGGTGGAGACACAAATGCAGCAACCATCCATGAACCAAACTTCCACACTCTTCCCCACATCTTACAAACATCAGTTCACAGCGTGGAACATCCAAGCAGTGATAATTGCTCGCCTGCAGATAGGTCTGCCTAGCCAGCTGGGCTGGAGTTACTCAGCAACTACCAAATGCCATATGCTAATTTTCCGAAGTGGTCATGAAAAATTAATTCCTTAGAAAACCATCTTAATTCAGTTATTTAGGAAGTCCTCACTTCATGCTTTTACTATAATTAGAACAGTAAACTGAAGGAAACTAGAAGATCAACTTCATAAGTTACAATGGAACTTTAACTGGTGAACTTTCTATAACTGACCATGAATTAAAAAAAAAAGTATAAAAATAAAATATCATCATCTGGACCTCCTATCCCACCCTAAGGCAAGGGGAGGAAGTAAAAAAAAAAAAAAAAAAAAGTTTATTTACAGGAACTTACGGGTGACTCAACACTGAGTGACATGCCAAATAGTTTCCTGTACACCAGGAAACCATTTACTATGCTGGGTGGTAACCATACAACCAAATTGTGGTGCCTGGTGGTTTAGTGGGTAATTACGTCGCCCCATTTGGATTAAGCCTGTGTAGGTTTATATCCAAGGGGTAGCTAGGGTTTATTGCTCACATAATGCCACTCAGAGATGAGTGAGACTGGTCACTCTCTTCTTGAATGTTAGGACTAACTTGCCTAGCCCTGGGCACCTACGCTCCTCATGAGGCAACACAGGATTAGATGATGTATGTATGTATGATGTACTGTGCTCATGCTAATCTTCCTCCTCCAAGTGCTCTTTAACCCCTTCATCATGAAATGACTACCTTAGTTTGTATAAAATTGGTTGGAGGCAGAATAACCATAATATAAACTGACGTCACTCTACTCAACAAAGTTATGGAGATCATGTGTTAATGCTCTCAGTATGACTGAAGTGCTGAAGAGGGACACCTTAATGTGGTGACATGGATACAGTCAGGTAACTTCACTGCCAGGTTATACAAACATCTCTCAACTTCTTCCCTATCCCCTGAAAGAAGGATGGTGGACTGCAAACAAGTTGTTCAGATGAGACTGGAGTCACACCAACGATAATATGAGAACTTTCGTAAGCTGAATAAAAGTGAACTTAGTTTACCGGTACAAGAAAAAACACAGAGATGCACGAAAACTAGAATAAGATGTAAAAGATGCTGGGTGATAATGAGTAAGCCTTCATGCTGTGTCACTACTGATTTAGTGCATTAGCCCTGTTATTCTCACATAATTTCCTGACACATGACCTTGTGATTTAAGCTGTGCCAACTGGATGTAGTCCATAGAGGTTTAATTCCTTGAGATGGCAGGGGGTTTTTGTTCATGTATCACTCTAAGGAGTACACTACTGGTCACTTCCCTTAAATGTCCAGAGGGAGTAGCCTAGACCCGGGCTCCTATGCTCTTGATGGGACGATACTCAACTGGATGATGGACGAATAAATTTTCTTCATCTTGATCCTACTTCCAACTTCAGAAATGGGGTGAGACAGGATCTTGATATTATGAGTGAGACAGCACAAGAACAGAACTAACAAAAAGCTTGCTCGGTGAAATACATCACACATTTATGCCAGGCAAAGGGATCACTGGTGCCATATTCACTGTTTGACAGCTTCAGGAAAAATATATAGAAATGAAAAAGGAGCTGTACTTTGTTTTTGTTGATTTGGAGAAGGCCCTTGACACAGTCCCCAGAGAGATGAAGTGGGCAATGAGAAAGACTGATTTTGAGGAGTGGCTGGTTAGCGTTGTTATGACAATATATGTGGGTATTTGTACACAGGTGAGGGTAAATGGAGATTTGAGTAATGAGTTTTCTATGAATGCTGGTGTGCACCAGAGGTCACTTTTGATCCCCTTGTTTTTTATCATGGTACTTGAAGCCCTCTCACGTGACTTCAGAAATGGACTTCCATGGGCAATGTTGTATGCTGATGATTTGGTATTGATTGCAGAGAATGAAAGGGAGGCAGAGGAAAGATTTAGGAAGTGGGGAGATGGTATGGAGAACAAGGGCTTAACAGTAAATGCAGACAAAACAAAAGTGATTGTATCTAGGGCTGGTGGCCGTATTGTCAAAGAAGAGAGTGGTCATGTGTGATTTGCCACAAGGGCATGGGAAGTAATTCCATCTTGTACAGTGTTCGTGATAAGAGAGCGCGGTATTACAGGCAGACTGTGAGGTAACGCCGATTTCATGTGTGTGGTGTGTCGGGGAGAGGATGTGGAGATTGCCAAGCATGAAAGGATTGAACTTGCTGGTGAGGCTCTTGAGTATGTAGAAGAGGTTTGTTATTTGGGAGACACGTCATGTGCTGGAGGTGGGGCTGGAGTGATGAGCAGCTGGAAAAAGTTCAGGGAGCAGTTTCCTCTCCTGACACTGAGAGGGCTCTCCATCGGTGCTTAGGGATTTCTGTATGCAGCATGTGTTAGGAGTTTAATGCTGTATGGTACTGAGACTTGGGCAGTAATGGAAGAGGATATTCACAGGCTCAAAAGTACAGAAATGGCAATGATATGTGGATGTGCAGTGCATCCCTGAGTGCGGGGCCTGGGGAGGCTAGGTTTACAATGATAGAGTTAAGAGGTAGGATGGGACTGGAGTGTATTGGCATTGTGATGAGAGGTAGACTGAGGTGGTTTGGTCATGTGGAGAGGATGGGGGATGATAATTCGGTGCAGAAAGTGAGAAGTGTTGATGTTAGGGGTAGGGTTGCGGGAGGTAGACCGAAAAAGGCCTGGGACAAGGTCATTCAGTGCGACCTCAGGGATAAGGGACTGAATGAGGAAGCTGCCAGACATCAAGCAGCATGGACAGCCACCATCAGGTGACCAAGACCGATGCATGCAAGCATATTGGAGCCTTCAAAATCTTCATAAAACAAAATGATTTACATTACCTAAACAGTAAGTAGTCAGCAATTATATCTTCTCCAACTAGATGATCTTTAATGGTGGCAGCTAGAGCAAGTTTAAGGCCCATCTCCACATTCTGTATCCTTGGAGCCATCACCCCTGGCGTGTCAAGCAGATACACTGTTGGCATGTCACACACCTGTACAACAATAAAATAGGTATATACTGCACTGTATTTACAGTATGTTTTGTAGTATGGGCTTACACACACCAAACATGGGCAGGCAGCTCTGCTATACTGTTTAATAACTTGACTGCTAAATTGGTTATACATAAAGACCTTGTAATGACAAATGTGTACTAGCAATTACCAGTCTTAAAACTGTTACATTTACCAAACAATGTGAACTCACTTTGATCTTCTCCAGCACACTCTGAGTGACGCCTGGTACAGCACCCACCATTGTGGCTTTCCTCCGACGCAGGTGCTTGGCTCGCAATGCATTTATCAGTGATGATTTTCCTACATTTGGGATCCCTATGACCATGAGTTGATAACTGGCTTCTTCAGACCGACTGAACCTCTCCGAGCTCTTTATCACCTCTGCAACTTTGGGTATTATGCTTTTAACACCCTTGCTGTCAGGATTCTTGCAGTTTGTGAAAATAATATTAGTTACTCCTTGAGTAGCATAGTACTTTTCTATTTTATTCCTTAACTTCATATCAATTAAGTCTATCTTATTTAATATTAGGATGTGAGGTTTTAATGATGACAAACCCAATCGACTTTCAAAGAGTGGGTTCCTTCCTGATATAGGAATTCTTGCATCATGAACCTCTATCAAACAATCTACAGATTTAAGTTTGTTCTGCATTTGGTTTAAACCTTTGGCCATGTGCCCAGGAAACCAATTTGCTCTGCTATGATTTGCTACACTGAAACACTCTCTCATCGTAATCCCATGCCGAGCTATGAGGCCTGCCATTTTGACACTCTTGCATTAACGAAATTGCTTTCAAATACAGTACTGTATTGTGTTTTCCAGGAGATCCAGATATCACAGAGAAACTCTTGCTTAACTGTTAATTTATCATCATCACAGGCATAGGAATTAAAAACATACTAAGTAATCATGGTAGATTAAACTTTTTGATTCAAGGGCTGCCCAGGTAAAGTCTTAAAACAGTACCTGGCATTAGGTAATGACTATGATCCTAATTTTATTTGCAGCTGGCTGGTACATCTATTTGCTTGGTAACTTGTGCTCCCCACATGATTATTGTTATGATACTCTCTCTCGACAATTTTTTGTTATTAAAGTATGCTGACAATCTAGCTCACTTCCCCAGTACAGTATTTTCTCAAGTTGCCATTCTATCACTGGAAATGGAGCAATTCACTCTTGCTCTTGGCTGTCAGTCAGAACAGGATCAGTCACCTCAAATAAGTACCCATATGGCCCACTCCTCATGGCAATGTCTCGAGCAGTCTCGCCATTGCTATTTGTAATCATAGGCTTGACAGCATGGTTCATTAGTAGCATCTGCAGTGTTTGCTGGGCCTGTGGGTTAACAGCAGCAACATGGAGTGGAGTTTGGCCACTATTGGTTGTCGCATTGACATCACTTCCACCATCGATGAGAATATCAGCACAAACATGGTGGTTCCAACGACATGCAGAGTGAAGGGCTGTCCAACCATCCACAGTTTTTGCTGTCACAGAAGCACCAGCAGTCAGGAGTAACTGTCAAAAGAAAAATAGCTAGTGACAGCTGTGTAACTACTAGATGTAATTAAAATATCATCAAAAAATTTTCACTTTCACATTGAGGAGGACAACGTAATTACAATAAGGTGTTCAGTGTCAAGCCCGATCAGTAGACAATTTCTTCTAGACTTTCATCTACTAATGCAAATCATCTACCCTACTTAGGATTTACTATTATTACACTTGCTACTAATTTACTTGGGTACAATCAATTGTGAAACAATATTGAAATATTTTAATTATAATCAGTATATACTGTACAGTATAAGCATGTACAGAGAGCCCAGTACCTTAACAATCTCTGGGTAATCACTGTATGCAGCACGATGAAGAGGAGAGTATCCGTCACTGTCCCTGGCATTCACTGCTTCAGGGTGTTGGTGCAGAATGTCCTCCACCACACTCTGCTTCCCCTGCTCACATGCCCACAGCAGCTCCCTTTCTGGTGTGGCTACAATAGTGAGGCACATTTAACCCCTTCACTGAGATGATTTCTACTTTACTCTTGTTTTCAACACATGATTTTATTCAGCTCATAAAGAAGGAATAAAAAACTCAGCTTTACTAATTTCTTCAATAAAATTATGTCCATACTTTATAAATTCTTGTTTCAACAAATACTATTACTCAGCATAGGAGACATCCCTCAGAGAGAGAGAAACTTAACAAAATGTAATTAGGAACAAATAGTTTCTTGTACATGTCAGGTTTAGCAGAGCTATGATCTTGCAATCCAGCGTTCTGTTATGCTTTAGTACGACATGAGACCTAGGTAACACTCTTTCATGTATGCTTCAACTCAAGAATTGGTGTAAAGTGTGTGGTATAGGCAACTGTCTATGCTCAATACAGATAAAATGGTAGTATACAGTATATGGAATAATAAAATGGGTGAGGCAGATAAAAGAGTGTCTGGTAAGCAATACATACGGTGGTTTTCAGAGCAGTTGGGTGTGTGGATAATACAGTACTGTATATTTCCAGTAAAGTACACATTTAAGAAAATATGTGAGAAAGACCAGAATATATCAGTTATGGATCTCAAAAATGCACATGACAAAATGGACTGAAAGGGATTATTGATGCTACATACAATATGTGTAGTGTGAAAGGAAACTGGTGACTGACGTAGCTAATGAATTTTTATGGTGGTAGTTAACCCTTGCCGAGTTGCAAACTCATATGAGGCACAATGAAGATCTGCATGGAACAAGCTGCATGCCTCATATGAGGTACATTTTACACTGGTTACAGACCAAAGACTTAGGGAAGGTAAACTACCTTATGGTACAAAGAATCAGCCCAAAAGGGGTTAAACATGTGTAAGAATACATGGATGTCTGAGTACATGGTTCACTATGATGTGTTAAGAGTGAGAAACAGGTGTGTGCTGTCCTCATGGAGACCTATACATACATATTATATATACAGTATATGGAAAGTTTTTTTTTTTTACCCTCTAGCCGGGAATCAAACCTGGGACTCATATATAGGATTTAGGCACTGATATCACAACACCATGGTGTGATAAGAGCCAAGTTACCCGAATTCTATGAACAACCTGGTAAATCCATTATGGGAGGATATATTTCAACCCAAACCCATATGATGACACATATTTCAGAATCATTGGAAATTTGCTTGGCCCCATCTATTCCAGCAGCCCTAATGAGAAAGGGCAGTGCATGGAAACTCCTTGTGCTGTTGTTTGCTGATGATACTATGTTGTTAAGTGAAGACGAAGGCGAGCTGCAGGGCTAGGTGAATGAGTCAGAGAGAGTGTGTAAGAAACGGAATCTAAAGGTGAATGTAAGAAAAAGTAAAGTTATGGTTTTAAGAGAAATGAAGTCACTGAACGTACAGTAAGGTTGGATAAGGAGGAAACGGAAAATATGAGTGCATTTAAGTACTTGGGCAATGTGATGAGTAGGATGGAAGTTTAGAGGGTGAAGTGCTTGAAACAGGGAAGTGAGCATGGAAGTAAAAAAGTTACTGCATGACAGTATTGTGATACCAACTCTAACATATGGCAGTGAAGCTTGGACTTTGTTTGAGAGACATAAGTCAAGAGTGAGGGCAGTGGAAATGAGTTATTTGAGAGGAGCATGTG
>JAGKTI010015449.1:0-18308 GCA_018397915.1 Birgus latro | reverse complement strand
TTCTCTCTCTCTCTCTCTCTCTCTCTCTCTCTCTCTCTCTCTCTCTCTCTCTCTCTCTCTCTCTCTCTCTCTCTCTCTCTCTCTCGCTCTCTCTCTCTCTCTCTCTCTCTCTCTCTCTCTCTCTCTCTCTCTCTCTCTCTCTCTCTTCTTTCTTTCAGACACTCGGTTCTTTATATGTTTTTTCTCCATTCTTTTTGCCTTTCTTCATCCCATTTCCCGAAACTTATTTTCACTGTTATCTTTCACTTTGCTCCTTTCTTTCATTATAATATTTTTTCTCATCTTAATCCGATTTTTTTTTTCCATATAGGTTTCATTTTGTACATATCTTTTTTTATGCATTTCTCTCCCCCTGTTGGTTTTCTGAATTAATTATTCAACCGTTCTCTTCTTTATCTCCTACTCGTTTCTTTCCTTTCCTTTTTTTTTTTTTTTAAATTTACATCCGTCCTCTTTACCCTCTCTCCCATTTTTCTTCTTATTTTCCCGTTATTTGCTTTCATTTTTGTCACCCACCTTTCTCTTTCCTCATATTAGTGTTTCCTGTAATTCTTATCCTTCTTCTGTTCTTAAATCTCTTTCTCACGATTTGTTTCACTGTCATACTCTACTTCCTCAGTTCCTCTCTGTCACACCTTGGCCGCAATTATTTAATTTTTATCATTTATTCTGTAAACTATTTTTCCATTGCCATCTCTTGACGATTTTCTTCATAGGAAAGATCTGTAGTACTGAAAGGATTTAACACACTTCCCTAACATCTTCATTACCGAACGTCTCCCCGTTAGCTGAATAAATGCGTCTGGTGATAGGAAGACAAAGTGGAAAAAAGGTGTCATTCTACTGAAAAGATAAATACATACTATTGATGCGACCTCATAAATCCGATAATGTTTTTTTAAATTGGATTTTGTGTCTTCCATTTTCGTTACTTTCTTTTGACTGCGGTTTCCTGACGACTTTATTTAGAGGGGATCTAATGATCTAATGATGTGCAGGAGTTACAGAAGGCTATATTTAACTCCTACTAGCTCGGAAAGTCTCCCTCCAGTAGTGTAAAATCATTTGGTGGTACCATGAAATGAGTATATTAGACGTCTTCGTACTGAAGAGGCTACTCTATCATTTTTGTGTAGCATTTTCTTTTTCTTTTCTATCTTTCCGTCTGTTCTGATACGAACTTGAGAATGATCTTTAGTACTGAAAGGGTTAATAAAGAATACAGTAATGCCATCAAGGGCGTAACTTGGCCACCTACTCATAACCCCTTCACCACAGTGGATTTCTCTTACGATGAACATAATCGCCCAGCGGCATCAAAAATAAAGTAATATGTGAGTGTTGGGATTAGAAGAGAACTTGGATATTGTTTCTAATCCACTCCTAACCAGAGACCACTCCTGAGTCAGAGCACCCGGCGGTAGAGGGATTTAAATGAAAATAACACTATCGTGCGATTAATGTTCTGGATCAAGGTAAGCTTAGCCTCAGGCTCCTACACTTTCCAAGCGTTATTAAAGACGCCGAAGGCATAGCTAGTGTAATCAAGTTGGTTTCTTTGTGAAGTATAATCTAAATATGCATCCACGTAAACTGTATATGTATGCACTTTAAGGAAATATTACCTAAACTTATTTTTATCCGATTTGTATGAAACATGGCAGATGAATTGTGTGTGGACTTGGAAAGAAGTTATCTGCTTTCTGTGAGTATCATTCATAGGTCATGGTCACGGGTCATGGTCAAATGTTACTGTGTGGCGTTATTCCATGAATGGCTGATCCAATTCAAATAAAATCTGCCCATTCACTGTTTACCGGGATGAGACGAATTATTGTACTTTGGTGCCGACGAGTCGAACCTCACAGTTACGGGTAAGTTCAGTGTCGGCATCTTTGCACTCTGTGAGCAATTTTTTACGTTTGGATTTGCCAAGCGAGAGCGATTGTTATGCCATAACTGATATGTGTATGTCGTTTTTCTACCAGTCTTTCTCTCTTTGTGTCTGTGTGCCTGTTTGTCTGTCTGTAAACAAAATAAATCGGCTAGATTTTAGCCATTTTTAACCAAACTTGGTGGAGAGGTTGGCAGTCACCCAAGGGAAGAGATATTATCAGTCAAAGGTCAAGGTTACAAAATAAGGCCAACAGTAGATTCGTGCGTCATTGTGAACAAAACAGCTGGGTTAGTTTTGATTTGATTCGAACCAAGCTTGGTCAAGTTAGTGAGGATCATCCAAGGTGCTGACTTTGTTTTTGAAAACAATAGGTCAAAGAGCAGTGTCAGCTTGAATAGTTTTCATGAGATTTAGACCAAACTTTGTGAAAGACCTCAAGGTAAGGCAAGGATAAAGGGGTACAATTTTGAGAACAATAAGTCAAATGTAAAGGTCGCAAGGAGAAGTCAAATGCAAGTGTCACAGAACAAGGTGAACTCAAAGTTTTTATATGATTTGAACCAATGTTGGTGAAAGTGTTAAGATCAGGTAAGAATTTGAAGGCATAAGATTTTGAGAGCAATCGATCGAAGTTCAAGGTTATATGCCAGTGTCAGATGCTAATCCCTAAGATCAGTTTGTTTGAGCTGACGCTGCATTCTTTGAGAGCTCCTTTTTTAAATTATTATTATTATTATTTTTGTGTTCAACTCTGGGCACATATCTGACAACCCCTTCCCTGACACCCAGCATTCCTTCTCCGTGTCACACACCTGCACATGTCACCACTTTGCTGCGAAGACCCAGCGCTCATACTGAATACTGTACATTCTAAAGCTACTTTATTTATAACTGTTGTGGTGGTACTATAGAAGGTATTTTTATGACACATTGGTGGATTTTGTGGATGACCAGCAGCCTGCTATCACAAAATTCAAATAATCGACACACTCCCTTCACCACCTTGGGATCGAATTTTCGTCTTTCCAATTGCAGATCGGTTTTCGAAATGCAGATCATTTTTCGAATAGCTTGTTTTGACTGTTTCCGATTATGTTCTTTGAATTCATGTTCAGTTTTTCTTTGACTTCTTTTTCATTTTTTCTCATCGCTCTTTTTTTCTGACGTTACATTTCTTTTTACTGTTGTCATTATCTACTCTCCTCCTTTTAACTTTCCCTCCCTTTATTACTCTTCTCTTTGCTTTTTCCCTTCTTATTAGCTTCTTCTTTCCTTCTGCCTTATGTCTCCTTACTTAACCTTCATTCCCTCTGTTTTGTCCACTTTCTCTCCCTCTGCCCTAACTCTCCCTACTTGCCTTCTCCCCCTCTTTATTCCAGCCTCTGTTTTTCATTGCGTCTTCCTTTGTTCCGGCCCTGCCCCACACATCATCATCAACATAACCATTAGCGCCATCATAACCAGAACCACTTGTTAGCCCCATCCAGAACAAAGGCTTTTTCTACCCATGAAAGTATTACTGTATTTTATTATGGCAACCACTGGTCTATATTATTCAGCTGGAGGAAATCACTGCAGTATAAAGAATTAAAACCTTGTACCATTAAGACCTGTTCTGATAAAACCCTTCAGTCCGGTGGCGTATTTATAGTTTATTCTTGATAGTGCCAGATGATGTTATTCAATTTGGAAGAACGCTCAAGTATAGAAAGGGACTGCCAAAAGTGTAAAAAGCTACCAGTTTCAAAAAGTATGTCGTAACCTTTAATCAATCGCCTGGAATTAGCTGGAATTAATGAAACTTTCAATCGCCGGACCTTAAAGGCTTATCAAAATAAACTCTAACCCTCCTAGTGTGTGTGTGTGTGTGTGTGTGTGTGTGTGTGTGTGTGTGTGTGTGTATGTGTTTCTGGAGAAGGAGGAAGAGTTTAATCAGTAAAAATCTTCGCGAGCCTGTCACAGTAGGTTTAACCGGCTTTCTTGGTTTTCATTCACTTAGTCTCCTCGCTCTTCTCCCTCCTACAAACACGCACTCTCTCTCTCTCTCTCTCTCTCTCTCTCTCTCTCTCTCTCTCTCTCTCTCTCTCTCTCTCTCTCTCTCTCTCTCCTCTGTGAGTGTAAAGTGGGAAAAGATAAAGAAAGTAGTACTGAGAAAAAACGTGATCAGGTTAAGGAGTAAATGGATAACTTATTTACCAGCGACCGGCGTTGGAGGTGGAGATACAGGGACAAAAGACAAGGGAACGGGAGAGAGAGAGAGAGAGAGAGAGAGAGAGAGAGAGAGAGAGAGAGAGAGAGAGAGAGAGAGAGAGAGAGAGAGAGAGAGAGAGAGAGAGAGAGAGAGAGAGAGAGTGTGTGTGTGTGTGTGTGAAGGAGAACTGCATATAGAGGAACAAAACTGTGTAGGGGGAAAAATGTAAAAAAAGTCAGTGGAGAGGTAAAACAAACTACAGAGAAGTGAATCTATATAGTCAAAGTCTAGAAAAGATTGAATGGGGAGGTAAGATGACGAATGGAGGGAGAGAGCTGCGTTCACAGAAAAAAGAGAAAGGGAAGAAAATAGGATGGAAACCAGTCAGCGAAAAAGTTAAAAAAAAATGCTGAGAAACGAAAATACACAGACAGAATTGGGGAAAGGGAGAGAAAATTAGAGATAGATAAGTACATGGAAGGGAAGGAGACATAGGAGTGAATGGAAAGCTAAAAGTATGACGGGAGACACAACACTGCACAGACGGAAAAGGAAAGGTGGAAAAAATGGAGAGACTGGCGAAGTGGATAGAGAGGTAAATGAAACAATGGGGGAACCAAACAGAAAACTGGAGAAAAGGGAGAATCAGTACGAGAGAGGCAAGTATAAGGAAATTGAAAAGTGAAAGTAACTGGAGAGGAAAGAAACTACATAGTCAGAAAAAGGAGAGGGGCAGTAAAATAAATAAGAATTTAGTAAGACCGAAGAGAGCTAAAAAAAAAAAAAATAAAGAAAAAATGGTTATAGACAGAACGGAGAGGGAAAAGAAAGAGTGTAAAAAACAAACTCGTAGGAACTGCACAACTTGAAAAAAAAAAAAAATAAGAGGGGAGAAAAAGTAGGGAAAGACTACCACCAGCTATTAAAAATGCTCTGTAAAACTGCCTTTCCCGTTAGCATCACCTTTCCGCCTCAAGCAAACAGAAGTTGCTTTAGGCAGTATGTCTTGTATAGTACCCACTTCAGCTTACGTACCTATAACACATACCCTGTTTTATCACCTCCCACCATAACGGCCATCTCGTATAACACCTACTCCGGTTAAACGATTTCCCCGTAAATCCCTGCACTGCAGTTAACACTTTCATAAAACTGGTTCTCTGCGTTAATACCTGCCCTTGTGCAACCCGCCCGTGTTCTATATCTAGCCCAATAAAGCCACGCTACACCGACACTATATTCCCATAACTCGTGCGCAAGTTTAATATCTTCGGTTTTAATACCTACTCTTAATTAAATTTCCCTACTTCCTTTTTAGTACTGCTCAATTATACAGTTAATATGGGGCTTTCCTCAACCATTTTTTCTTTTATTCTTCCTTTTTGTTAATAGCTTGGAGGAACTTGTCGCAGAGAAGGGCAGTAAAGTTTGTTTGTTTCCTTCATCTCAAAATGTCTTTACTAAACAAAATAAAATCGTTCAGCGGTATGACGAATGACCTTTGCTACTGCTGCTAGGTCAGTTGCTCCCGCCGCTGCTTCAGCTGAACATAAACACAGTTGACTGTACGGTGAAGTTTCTCCTCTGCAGGCCATCATCTCTCTCTCAGGGGAATAGGGAGAGAGTTGAGGGGTGTTTGTATAGCCTGGCAGCGGTGCTAAGGCGTGAAGGCGTTGCTCTCCAGCTCCAGGGGACGATAAGAGATGACATTGTAGTGGGAGAGTCAACGTATATTTTATAGATGGTCGTCTACTTCGGCGGTATGCAGACTGGCAGCTGTAAACGTACATACACGTATTTTATGCCAGCTTCTGCACGTAAAAGGCAGTTATAGATTTAGTATCCGGGAGAGAGTAATACCTATCTTCCATGTTTAATATCTGTCACTATTTACAATTTCCTGCACAGTATAGTAAATCCTCTGGTTTGACCCTTTAGGAATTGTGTAAACATTTCCTTTTAAATGAACTCAACCACAGAACATCATCTGTTATTTTACAATTTTCTTATTACATTTTCGTAAATTTTGCTTGATAAGGTTAAACAGCTTTCCATTAACACTGAAGGAGGGAGGGGGCGAGAGCCAGGGGCAGGAACAGCAAAACAAAAAGTCTGGAGAGACACTGTATCATACTACCCAGCGCAATGAGTCAGACATCCATTCATTTATTATTTAAACATTCAGAATTCTCAGTGATACGATAACCTCTAAATTTACTTCCATCCAGTGTACCAACACCTCAATTATAGTAACTCGCATTGTACACACGATCAAAAACGTATCGTTGCGCAGGTGATCGATGGTTTCACAGTCAACGGTGCTGTTGTTAGTTTTTTCTTCTTAAAGCATTAGAACTGAATGACAGTATATAATAAATGTTGTACAAACTTATGCTTTGCGAGATGTCGATAGTAACAGCAGGAAAACACATAAATGAAAAGTAACTGCAAAGCATTGGTTCGTCTATGGTTTCTAAAAGTTAAGACGAGAAAGTGTAAAGATACTATTTTTGATCGTATGTACAACTGTTCATCTCTCATTTCTAACATCCGGCAGAATATGACATCAAAAAACCTTATTTATGTATTTACTGTATTTCTTTAATTTTTACAGTACCTTCCCATTACCAGCGCCTCTCTAGAATATCAACATTTCATTATTATACCAACATCTATGTCTATTATTCCAGCCTAAATTGTTCATCACTCTCTGCTCCAACACACAGCAGTATGTAACTTCTGGTTGTATAATTCTCATCCTTCATACAGTACCCTCCCGCAATCAACCGTCCTCTCTAATATTCCTATACATCACTCTAGCATACCAACAGGTCTCTCTGTTATATCACTCTCCATTGTATATCCGGGATTATGGAACACCACCTATACGGTATCATATTCATCCTTCTCCACAGTACCCACCGGTTACCAGCAACTCTCACTGGATTACCAATAATTCTCTAGCATGCAGACATCTACTATACGAGTTTCTCTGCTCCAACACCCACAGCAGATAGCACCTCAGGACAATACACTGGTCATCCCTCTTCACACTGCCCTACTAATACAAAGAGTGATACCCCACCTACTGGTTTATCATGCCCTGATCAGATACACCACCATAATTATATGACGCCTCAAAATGGGTGAGTTTCCCAGCCTGTCTATTTACCACCATCCTTTATAAAGCCAGCCTTTTATTACAAGTCTCCCGCATAACGCATTCTTATTTTACAGCGTCCACGTAAAACTTGTTTAGTTTACCATTTTCCCGTATAAAGCCTGTTTAATTTACTATCTTTCCGTATTAGCATGTTTTGTTTATCACCTTCCCCTATAAAGCCTGTTTGTATAAAGCCTACCTTCTCATATAATGGTTGTTTAATTAACCATTTCCCCGTATACACCTTGACGAGTTTGCTATCTTCCCATGTAAAGCCTGTTTGGTTTACCACCTTCCCGTATAAAGTATTCTTTTGCAACCTTTCTCGTAACCGGTATATTTCACTTTTTTCCCGGATAAAGCCTTTCTTATTTTACTACATTCCCGTGTAAGGCGTTTTTACCACCTCCCCATAAAATGCCTTCTTTATTTTGCCATCTTCCGGAACAAAGCTTGTTTAATACTTTCCTGTTTAATATTTTCCTAATATAGGTTAACTTTACCACCTTCGTAAACAATGCTTGTTACTTAATTACTTCCCTATGCACAGTAAAAGCTATCTTCTTTACCACATCCCTGTATACTGCAAGCCATACTGAACAACCTCCAACTAACTTCCTTTTCGATAACAAAATACAGCACCTTTCCGTAACACATTAATGTTCGTCTTCTCGGTACCAAACAAAATTGGTTTCATTAGTAACCTTTGATATAGCATCTTTTCTCCGTAACGTACCTACAATGTTTCCTCTCGCGTAACACACCTGCTCTTCTCCCATCACCTAACGCAACACCTTCCCTTTCGCAACATATTCGTTCCTCTTCTAACACATAGCATAACACCTCCCCTGTTGTGTCACCTAAAAAAAACACCACCACCTATTCCGGTACACATTTATTCCCCTCCCCCTCCGAAGTATCTTACACATCACAGCCATCAACTTTACACCTGACTGACTTCCTTCTTTTTTGCAATCTAACACACATTTAAAACATTCTCTGAGTATAATGGTTAACGCAACATCTTCCCCGTTTTATTTCTAACCATAATACCTTTTTCTTAACATGTCTGCTGAATTTATACTGAAGAGAGGCGATACTTGCATGTGCGTGTGTGTGTGTGTGTGTGTGTGTGTGTGTGTGTGTGTAACTTGCTGACACTACGGCGTAAAACGGGGAATGTGTGTGTGTGTGCAGCCTTGATTAAACCCGACCCCCTACTGCGTCGGGGTAATGTGGACGGGCCAGGTACAAGGAGGAAAAGAGGGAAGGGAAGGAGGGGAAATAAAGAAAGAGGAAGGGAAGTAGAGGAAGGGTAAAGAGAAGGGAAAGATAAGGGAGAAGACTGGGAAGGAAGGAAGAGAAACAGGGCGAGAGGGAATTAGGGAGGGGAAAACCGAACAAGAGTCAAAGATGAAGGGACGGATGGAACAATGCGTGGATAATCTATGTTTAGAAATAAGTTGTTCTTGTTGTTTAACTTCAGTCTGTTTGATAGAGGAGACTCATCAACCGCATGCAATAATCGCCCCTGCAGGGCCGTTCCGTGCACTGAACCGATGTTCGCTTGCGGCAGACCGCACTTAGCGACGCGTGGGGGTTATAGTGAGGAGGTTTGGCTTCTGGATGGATGTCGCATTTGCGTCTCTCCATCCAGTTAACAAAGGCACCATAGTAGGCTCCACATCACCTCGTTATCTGATTATATGGTTACCACTCAACGTTGTAAATGGTTTCTTCAGTTACAGGAAACCATTTCGCTTGTCACTCGATGTAGAACCACGTAAACTGGAAAGAAGAGTAATGAGTAGTGACTGGAAAGATGGAAGGAAATAGGAAGAGGGGAAAGTAAAAGCAGAAAAAGAATACTAAACATAAATGAAAAAGCAGACAGCACTACATCAAGTGAGTGGATGATTGGCGCTCCCACCTACAACCTTTGGAAATAAGTTTAGACACACCGATCGGCTTCTTACTCTTATAAGATCATAAGAGTGTCGAATAAAAGAAGTAACCTCGGCAAGACTAATCCATTCCAAAGAACGTTGAAAAGAGGATAAGAAAAAGTTCCAGTCTTTTCGAACTATCTGGCCATTCTTCATTAAAAAGACTACTGGTTATGGGCAATGGAAACGGCAGACTGAGGAGACTACCCTAACAGTATGAAAGTTAGAGACGATGCATTTTCTTGTTCGGAAAATCCCCCCTAAACTGAATATTTTCATCTGATGGTGTTAAAATATAAAATAAATACCGGTAAACGCCACGACCATAAGCAACTGGTTCAGAAGACGACGTCGTTATGAAGAAATTATAAAAGAAGCCACCGCAACAAAGGAGTTAAGTCAGCAGCGATAAAAGGCCGGGTCATACACACTAGACAGCAGAGCGATAATACAAATGGTCAACTCCGAACCGGCCGTGTTTTGTGCCATGGACGCCTCCTATAAGCACAGTCGTTGTCGTAAAGTGCTGGCATTATAGGGCGAGGCATTACCATTTTGCGTGTGAGGCGCGTTCATATGCCTGCTTAATGTGTGTGTTCATGTGCTCTAGCCTGTTTAGCGTGTGTTCATGGGCTCCATCTGGTTTAGTCTATGTAATCTACCTTGTTTAGTGTGTTCATGTGGTGTACTCTGTTTAGTGTGTGTTCATGTGTTCTACCCTGCTCAGTGTGTGTTCATTCTGTTCAGTGTGTGTGTGTGTGTGTGTGTGTGTGTGTGTGTGTGTGTGTTCGTGCAGATTTCAAACACCTATAAAAGCCGTCCAAAAGACGTCACTATAACATGGTGGAATAAACGCCAGCAGTAAGGACATCATTATTAAAACTGTCACATCGAAAGAGTTGACAAAACACAAATGTTTGACGTCAATTTCCGAAGTTTGTAATAATTATAGAAAGATGCCTAAATTGACTGAAATATTACTGACTAGGCTACACATTACAATATGGGGTGAAGACTAATCACATCCAAGAGTTACAGGCATTCCACAAATGACCCTCATAAACTAGTGGCTTTTTCACAGCTTTGCACTCTCGGTTTTAATAATCCAGCCGTAAGAACCAAGCCATTCACGCCAAAGAGCACAGCAATAACACAAATGGGTGACTCTGAACTGGTCATGTTTTATACAGTGGACACCTATAAGCCCAGCTGTTGTCGTAGTGCCCTCACATTATACCGTAGGGCCAGGCATTACCCTTCTGCGTGCGCCGGTACTCGTGTGTTATACTGCGTTTTGTGTCTGTGTGTGCGTCCTGGCTTGTAATCATCTTTTGTGTGGGTGAGGGGGTAGGGGGGTTGGATGGGTGGGGGGGTGGGTGTGAAAATCTGGAAATGTAAGAGTGATAGTGGGAGGATGGTGAAGGTGAAGTCATTATTAAAGGTGAAAAAAATGAAAAAAAAAGAGAGAAATAGAAGACAATTTTTTAACTTCCAGTTAAATCGAGTTAAGGTGAGATGCAGGTAGTTGAAGTTGGTATTAAGAGAGAAAAAATACAGTGGAAATGAAAAGAAATAAAGAAAATGGGAATAACGGAAGAAAATAAGAGAGCTGAAGGTAATCAAGTCACTATAAACAGAGAAGGAAATATTAAAGAAACTAGAATTGGAAAAGCATACAAAATGTTGGTTAACTCGGAGAAAAAAATAGCCGAATAATGACAGTCTAAAAGTTAAAACAAAGACTAATGAAATACATGAAATAAAAACGAAAGAGAAAAGATGAAACCTCACTGAATAGAACAAAGAGGGTGTTAGAGTATAAGCAAGTTCATTGATACATCATAAAAATTCATCCATCAATGAAATGGAGGGATATGAAAAGCTTAAATAAATGGGGTCAGTTGGTCGATATGATGATACACTTAATTACTACGAAAAGAGACGAAAATATAAATCATTGGAGTTGGGAAAAATACGAAAAACAGATTAACAATTTCACTCAGGTAACGTACTTTATTAGATGAAGTATTTCTTATTTACTTTTTGTACTTTCAGACGGTTAATATTTTATCTCAGAAGAACTTGTTGACGGAGCAAAACACAGACTTCATCACAGCTTCCATCAGTATCTTCAGTGCAGGGTATCTTATATAAGCAGGATTCGCACACCTGGAAGAAACAAGAATATATAAACTATAAATGACATCTTTAGCCGTAAGGAGTTAGAGTGGAGAAAAAATTGTGTGAATGGAGAAAATCTAAATAAACGTCATTATAAACAAACAGAAAAATGTATGGAAAAATAAATAACTGGGAAAGATATGAAAAGCTAAAAAAAAAAATGAGTTTGAAATGGGAGGGCGCAGGAGTAAATACTGGACGAAAAACAGAAACGAAAATAAACTAAAAAAGCTGGAAATAAAGAGGGGTAAAAATGCAATGGCCCTGCGCTAAATTTCAGAAAAGGAGAAAAGAATAGTAAAGGACGGAAATTGAGAAAGTTGCAAATAAAAGGATATACAAATTTCAAGGAAAGTGTTGGAGGTAAATATCAGAAGAAAGCATAAAAACAGAAACGGAAGAAAATAAAAGCAGAAAAAAAGGGAAAAATGGGAGAAAGGGAGGGAGCTGCTGGGGTGACTGCATGGGAGTGGGTCAGCACAAACACCGGTCGTCATTAATCAAGAGGAAGTTACCGTAAACTGAGAATAATGGGTCCGGGGCCGAATATTGTGTGTGTGTGAGGGTGAGAGGGGGGGAGGTGAAGTACAAGGTGTGGGGGAGGGAGCATGGGTGAGGGTGAGGGGATAGAGAGATAGGGAGAAAGAGTGGAGAGAAGGGGGAAGTGGCGGTGGGGTAGGAGAGAGGGCGACGGCGAGGTGGATAGGTGGGAAGGGTGAGGGTGTAGAGGGAAGAGTAAGAGGGAGGGTGCGTGGGAAGGGGGAGTTGTTAGGTGAGTTAAATGGATGGCGTTCATTACCCGTTCATCAACCCCTTCAGGCCTCCCTTCTCTTTCTCCGCTATGGGAAGCAGTATAGTTGATCGGTGAGGGTGGAAATATTTGACTTTTTTACTATTTATCTGTTGGTATTTCAGCTTATTATTATTATTTTTTTTACAGACGTGGGAAAACAGGTAGTCTAGAATATCCTCGTCAACCCCCTGAACCTCCCTTTAGCTGCTATAATCACTGTTATCTTTTATAAATTATGTCTGGCTATTTTTTGTTCATCATACGGGTCATGCGGGCTTTTATAAATGGATGGCTTTCATTACCCTTCAGTCACCCCTTCGATATAGCAAAGGGGATGGAGTCTATAGCTGATGAGTAAGGCTAGGAATATTTGACCCTTTATAAATTTGTATGCTGGTATTTGTGCTTTATTTTTATTTTGAGATAGTGTTGGTAGCCGTCATATCCTTCATCAACCTATTTCATTCTTTCTCTGTTTGATGGGTGATTGCTTCCCTGTTTTTAATTTTTATTTTCCCGTGCTATTATTATAGCGATCCCTGTTGCGTGAGTTGAATGAATGACCTGCATTATTCTTCTTCAGACTCTACCTTATGGGAGTCTTTACATAGCCGATGGGTGAGGCTTGAAATATTTGGCTTCTCTTTTGGTTAAACTAATGGTGTTTCACGTATTTGTTTACTGTGGAGTTAAAATAATGACCTTTTTTACCTATCATCAACCTCTTCCTCCTATTTTTTTTTTTTTACCTTCGCTTTGGGAGGAGGGAAATTTTCAGTTAATGGATGAGACAAGATGCATCAGTCTTCTTTTTGCTTTTTATTAAGGAGGGTCCGGTCGAAGAAATTAAATTGATGACCTTCCTTACAATGCACGGACCAGTTCAATACTTGAGACTTTATAGATTATGTGTGAAGCTAGAGATCTTTGCCCATTCTTTTTATCCACTAGTAATTCAGGTATTATTTTGCATTGCCAGTTGTATAAATAAATGTCTTTCCTTTCCGTCAATCTCTCTCTCCTTCTCACTGCTATGGGTGGCTCTATGCTAATGGGTGAGGCTGAAATGATTAAATTACTAAGCCGCTTATTAATCTGTTGTTACTTCAGCTGTTTTTATTATTGTGATGGAAAATCAATGGTCTTTATTACCATTCGTCATCCCCTGTAACCCATTCCCTATCATTCAGAGCTCTATAGCTTGTGGGTGAGTCTACAAATTTTTGGCTTTCCCTTTGACTTTGTGTGTGTGTGTGTGTGTGTGTGTGTGTGTGTGATGTCCTGCTTGGTGAGTTGGTTTTATTTCATTACTGCTCCCCTCTTTCTCTCTCTACCCCACGGAGGACTCGTTACGTGATGAGTGAAGGTTTTTTACTTTTTTTTTTTAAATTCGGTTTAGCTATCAGTAATTCATTTTTCATTATTAGGGCTTTATCGAGTGAGGTAACAAGAGTCTTTATTTTCCTTCACCAACCTCCTAAATTTAACCATTTCTCTGCTGCAGGAAACCTCTGCAGTTGGTAGGTAAAGCCCTTGGTACGATGCGTTTCTTTTCGTTAAGTTATTGGTATTTCAAGTTTGTCCATTTTCTTTCGTGACTCATTTGGTTTTATATGATTTTTTTTTTAATTAGACATTATTTTATATGAGAAAGAGAAGTAAGGAGCTTTGTTGATGATAGAAAACTGACACAGGACGAAACTGGTGTATGCAGTATGTATAGGGAAACCTTTTACTTATCTATTTTAGTTATTCATTTATTTGCTCATTTATATGATTTTTTTTACCCCTAGCAATGACTATTCGACGAAGCTAGACCATGAAAGATAATGTAAAATCCGTCTGGTTTGAAACACCAGCATAGTGTTGGAAATGCCAAATATCGTACTTGGAAAAAAAAAATGCTGAAAGTTCTTTGAAGGTTTATGTACGTGTGGAACTAATAAGGCTTTTCCGAGTCCTGGAAAAAATGGTGGAGTTTGCATTTAGCCTTTGTGTGTTTAGCTGTGAGAAAACAGCTGGGACCGTATCTCTTCATTATGTGTTGAGCTGTGGATGTATTAAACAAGGATATACAAAACTTTTAACTAACTGCGAGAGCTTCTGATATGGGGCATTACTTTCCATGGAGGGAAGCGGGAGTTTCAGAACCATACTATGAGTCTTTGCTAAAGTCGGTAAAGTCTGCAGTAGCAAAGCACTCTATTTGCTGAAAAACGTTAATGAGCCTGACAAAAAGGGTCGTTTGTAAATGCGTTTCCGCATCTACGGTAACAGTAAGTTGACACCACACTGGATTTTGCTTTTGTCTCTTAAACATTAAAAGTACTGACGATTGAATTCGAAGATTTATCACCTTAATGTAAATCACTTAGAAAACACGGGAATATACTTGTAGACGAGACCTCATTTTCCATTTTATGTTGCAATGTGGAAATAAAAAAATGGGGGGGGGGGTGGAGAGACTACATTTCCGTCTTTGTGCCTTGAACCGAAGAAGCAATGAAAAATTATGGAGACTCTATTCTGTTGTTATATATTGAACTGGGAAAAATGAAAAATGGTGGCGACTGCATTTCCTCTTTGTGCGTTGAGCTGTGGAAATGATGAAAAATGAATATCAAGGGAAGAGGGGCGGAAGGAGGTAGAGCAGAAAATCCCTTAATGTACTTTGACATCGGCGTGTTCTTAATATATCATTTGAATAAGTAATCCCCCGGCTGCGATGCGTTGATGGAGTGCGTAGATGGCTTTGAGTGGGAGATACAGCAGAGTAATGGTGATTTTATGATGATTTATAGGAGGAGTTTACTTAGGATTGCATTATTGTGGGTTCAGGAAGCTCTCGAGCATCTCTCCCTTGCTAGTTTGCTTCATAAAAAGGCTCAGTAATAATTCCTTGCTTGTTCTTTGCCCAATTTTAGTTCATTCACTGAATTTGGCAGAGATTCTTGTCCTTGTACAGCTTTTTCTCTTACCTAATTGGCAGAATTGGAAAATACTACAGCCCTGCATCTTTTCCACATGACTTTTTTTTGACTAGCATCATAATTATTCTAGTATTAATCGCTTGCTTTAGCCCTGCATTTAAGGTGGAGAGATGACACTTAGTTGAAGTGAACAGAGTATAGGTCGGTGTAAAAAAAGATTTTTAACACCACAAGAGAATATCAATTCCTTCATTAGAATGAAGAAATTCTACCTTTCTTCTTGCTAATGTCAAACAACTTCATTCTGTTCAGGAAGACCCTTAGTAGTAGTGAGGATTGAAGGTACTGCAACTCCTTCCATCGAGGACATCTCTTCTGATGCTGAATAAATTCGTGGTGTGTTAGCCCGGTCACTTCAGAAAGACGTTCTCGATCTAAAAGGGTTAAGGTGTACCGTGTGAAGTAAATAACTGAGAAAGAGATGGCATACGAAGCTTCCTAACCCTTCAACACTATGCCATTTTTTAAAATAATTTATTCTTGCTTTCCTGAGTCGATTATATTAAGATCGGAAGTTACTCTTCGATCAGGAGGGCTCAGGTATTGCTTTTATTGTCAGGGCAATCTTTCTAAATTGAATAAAATCGCCTGGAATAAACATAAAATAAATCTAAAGTGCGTTATCAGACTGAAGAGGTTAAGTCCACCAGAGTACGGTCGTCTGTATTCCCACACGCACAAGGACACATAAAACTACTTTTCACTCACCCTCTGATTTCAGATATCGAAAGCTTGAATAATGAGTGAATGGAACGGTGGTGCATTTTTGTTGAGTACTTGACAGTAGTTGTGGTCCTTTTGTGTTTGCCTTTTCCATGTTTTTGGATCCTGTCCACTTCCTCTGATAGTGGTAAGATCTCATAATTGGTTGATGATAATGTTGACGATGTTGACAATGAAATGGAGGAATTCCGATATGTGGTGGCTTAATTGTTGGTTCATACATTAATTATTATTATTTTTTTTTTAATCGTAGTGTAATCTTTCATGTTACTGAATATACTGTATACCATTGTTATCGTCCGTCTTTACAAGCTGGAGTGGAGCGATAATGTTTTTGCCCGCCTCTCCTTCACCTCAGTCCCCCCCCCCCCCCACACACACAATATTCTACCCCGGACCCATTATTCTCAGTTTACGGTAACTTCCTCTTGATTAATGACGAACGGTGTTTGTGCTGACCCACTCCCATGCAGTCACCCCAGCAGCTCCCTCCCTTTCTCCCATTTTCACTTTTTTTTCGACTTTTCTTTCCTTCCGTCTCTGTTTGTTTGATTTTTTCTTATATTTACTTCCAGCACTTTCCTTCAAATTTTTATCTCTTCATTTACATTTTTTATTTTTTATTTCATTCCTTTACTATTCTTATATTTGTTTTTTCTGTTTCCCTAAAATTTGGCGCAGGGCCTTTGCATTTTTACCCCTCTTTATTTCCATCTTTTTTAGTTTATTTTCGTTTCTATTTTTCGTCCAGTATATACTCTTTCACCCTCCCATTTCAAACTCGTTTATTCTTTTGGCTTTTCATATCTTTTCCAATTCCTATTTTTTTTTGGCATGTATTTTTCTGTTTGTTTATAATAACGTTTATTTAGATTTTCATTATTCAAACAATTTTTTTCTCTATTCTAACTCCTTCCAGCTAAAGACGTCATTTATGGTCTAATCTTGTTCCTTCCAAATTTTGAATTCTGCTTATTTAAGATACCCAGCACTGAAGATACCGATGAAAGCTGTGGTGAAGTCTGTATTTTATTCCTTCAGCAAGCTCTTGTAAGCAAAAAAATTAAACGTTTGAAAGTACAAAGAGTAAATTAGAAATACTTCATCTAATAAAGTACATTACCTTAGTGAAATTGTTAGTCTGTTTTCCATATTTTCCAGTTCCAGTAATTTATATTTCCTTCTCTTTTCATGGTAATTTACCTTAGTGAAATTGTTAGTCTGTTTTCCATACTTTTCCAGTTCCAGTAATTTATATTTCCTTCTCTTTTCATGGTAATTTATGTGTACCATCTTATCGACCCAACTAACTCCGTTCATTTCAGCTTTTTCTTTCCTTCCATTTCACTGATGGATGAATTTTTATGATGTATCAATTAACTTGCCTATACTCCAACACCCTCATTGTTCTGTCCAATGAGGTTTCATCTTTTCTATTTCATTTTTACTCTATATATTTCATTAGTCTCTGTTTTAACTTAATTTAGACTGTCATTACTCAGCTATTTTTCTCTAAGTTAACCAACGTTTTGTATGCCTTTCCAATTCTTCTAGTTTCTCTAAAATTTCCTTCTTTATTTATAGTGACTTTTATTTACCTTCAGCTTTCTCTTACTTTCTTCCGTTATTCCCATTTTCTTTATTTCCTTTCATTTCCACTATTCTTTTTTCATACTACGTTCAACTTCCTGCATTTCAGCATCACTCGATTTTTTTTGTAAGTTTTTAAAACTGTCTTCCATTTTCTTTTTTCACCGTTAATAATGGCTTTACCTCCACCATCCTTCCACTATCACAACTTACATTTTCAGATTTTCACCTCCCCCCACACACAAGATAATTACAAGCCAGAACACACACACGGAAACAAAACACAATATAACACACGAGTACCGGCACACGCAGAAGGGTAATGCCTGGCCCTACGGTATAATGTGAGGGCACTACGACAACGCCTCGGCTTATAGGTGTCCACTGTATAAAATATGACCAGTTTAGAGTCACCCATTTGTGTTATTGCTGTGCTCTTTGGTGTGTATGACTTGGTTCTTACGGCTGGATTATTAAAACCGAGAGTGTAAAGCTGTGAAAAAGCCACTGGTTTATGCGGGTCATTTGTGGAATACCTGTAACTCTTGGATGCGATTAGTCTTCACTTATATTATAATGTGTAGCCTAGTCAGTAGTATTTCAGTAAGTTTAGGCATCTTTCCATTATTAGTACAACCTTCGGAAATTGACGTCAAACATTTGTGATTTGTCGACTCTTTCGATGTGCCACTTTTAATAATGATGTCCTTACTGCTGGTGTTTTTTCCACCATGTTATAGTGACGTCTTCTTGGCGCCTGTTATAGGTGTTTGAAATCTGCACGGAAACACACACACACACACACACACACACACACACACACACACACACACA
>JAGKTI010015448.1:0-16547 GCA_018397915.1 Birgus latro | reverse complement strand
GGCCAAGGATGGGATGGAGGGATGGAATGGAGAGGTATATGAGGGAGGGGGGTGTGAGCTGGGAGCAGGGCAATGGAATGACGTTGGACAGGGTGACATGGAGGCAATTTGTTTGTGGCCACCTCTTACGGGATTAAGGCATTTGGTAATAGATAGATAGTCCTTTTTTTTTTTTAATCTATGATTTTTTTCTCAACCCTGTTTGTGCCTTTGGGAATTCTGTCAAGAGAGTACCATACTGGGTCTTTTTTCCTCCCAGTTGCTGCAGTGCATCCATTAGGCATGATTATATATTACTGTTTAAGTAAACAGGCTTACGATGTTGAAAATAATAATGTGAATGGTAAGTGGGTGTAAGGCAGTGCACCACAGGCTAGCACTTCTTGGTATGGGGGAGATTACTCAGTCTCACACTATCACATACTGAAGAAAGTTGCCAACTTGTCTTTTATATTTTGTCAAATTAGGATCATAATCATTAGATTGAATCATGCTACTGTGTATTCATAGAAGAGTTTAGTTCATATGTTAAGACTGAGTATAATCACATTCATTGTTATTATCAAAATGTCTTCTTTCTTCAGTTTTTTAATATTTGCCTTGTAACAAAAGGCAATCACTGGTGCCTGACTTGATCAAGATCAGAACAGGCCAGGCAGACTTGATGCATCTGTACAATACACATCCATCACATTCTCAGTCTTCTTCCTTTTTACTGTACAGTATTTATATTTTAAAAAATCCTTTTTGATTTAAATCATGATTTTTTTCACTCTGATTTAAACATGTGATTTAAATCATAACAACCCTACTCATTGCATCTTTAGGAAACCGAATGACATTAATATGACATAGAATGACACTGATATTACCTTTCGTTCTAGTGTAAACCCTCTGTCAACACCTCATTGCATCTTTAGAAACCGAATGACATTAATATTACACGGAATGATACTGATATTACCTGTCATTCCAGTGTATACCCTTTGTTGACACCTCATTGCATCTTTAAGAACCCGAATGATATTAATATCACATGGAATGATACTGTAGAACCCCGGAATTCGTACGCCTCTTTACTTGTACAACTCGGTTTTCGTACATCTTTTTCATCCAAAAATCGCTTCAGTTTTCGTGTGGCGACCCATTATTTGCACTTAAGAGATGCGGCATCGTGGGTGCTACGTGGTTGCCAGTCCCGCTTTGTCTTCCACTAGATACTCATTGGTCATACAGGCTCCATTAAACTTTGTGATAAATTATGTATTTTCGTTAGAAAATTGTACATAATCATAGGCCCTAAAAAAATTAGTGATCAGCTGGAGCTAAAAGAAAAGCAGTGAGAACAACAATTGAGCTGAAAAAAGAACTCATTGCAAAGTTTGAAAGTGGAACCCGTGTCTCCGATCTTGCCATTCATTATGGTATGGTGAAATCTACCGTTTCATCCATGCTAAAGAACAGATTAAAGCAAAATGCACTGTTTCTTATGAAAAAATGATTCGGTTTTTGAACAATTCGCAACTTGTACAGCCTTCAGGAACGAATTGTGTACGAATTTCAGGGTTCTACTGTACTGATATTATGCGTCATTCCAGTGTATACCCTCTGTCGACCTCATTTCATTGTCATTGGTGTGTGTTACCCAGTGTAGAGAAATTGTAATAGAGAAAATGGGAGAGGTGAAGAAGATAAAGTAGGGAGATAAGGGAGCAGCCGAAAAGATTACATGTTTTTCCAAGGGTTTCCTTATCTCCCAACTGTCAAACTTATTACTAAATCTTTTCACTGTTTTTCTGCTTTTGGGCTGAATAACACTTAATATTTTCATGTATTATATATGAAAGACCCATATGTCCTTGACCACATAACTGTAGAAGCTAAATGAGTGTTATCCGGTCACCAGTCAGCTTCGCCTTTCACCACAGCTGTTCATTGGTTAAGATTTATAAGTATTAGCTTGTAATTTGTTAACGGAAGCCTCCTTTATATGTGTAGGCTGTAGGTTGTGGTTAAGATAGCCCAGTGACTCATGTATCCTACGGAAGTGGAGAAAATATGTTATTTAAGCTCGAGGACCTAGTAAGCATGGGCCAATCACATAGTTTCATAGTTTGACAGTCACAGTTACAGACAAAAAAATCAGTAATGAAAAACATAACTGGGGCAGGCTGAATGCAAAAAGCCTCAAAGCATTTACAAAGTATTGCATGAATTTTCAGAAACAAACCCTAGACTAAGTACAGTACACCTGTGTCATGTCCCAGAGATAGGAAACAGGTGGAAAATGTATGTTTGCGATATTGAGGAGAAGGTAGACTGTCAGATGATGAGTTTTTTAGCTGTGAGTTTGGTATGCACAAGGATTTTATCTGTAAAATGGCAGTGATTCCACAATTAGTTGTATACCGGTATGCTGGAGACAAAGATGCTCTCTGCCTGGGAAGTGACGTCCTGCGAGAAAACATTTTAAATCCATTTCCACAGTTACAATCTTATGATACAACTTTCAGTCTAGGTGACTTTTATGTCTCACCGGGCACCTTTAGTGATGAGGAACACATTATTGCAGAGACCCAATTTTTCCTGTGTTCTTCCTAATCCACGATCAGAAATTTGAAGTAGATCACAGAGAATTTCTGTTGGATGTTCTGATGCTTTTACAAGGGGAAGGGTCCTTTCACCAAATTCCAATTGTGACTTCAAGAAAAGGAAATAAAAGCCTCAGTTCAACATGTTTTTTTGGGGAGGCGGTGGCACAATCGGTAGAGAGGTGGCCTGCGGTCCCACAGACCCAGGTTCGAATCCTCGCTGGGGCAGGAAACAGTTTAAGGATTTGAAATTCAGCAAATCGGGCTTTACTGATCTACCAGAAGACCCGCCGACATGTCGTAAAAATACTCCCGCTAATACCAATACACCAGTCCTGTATGAGACAGCCCTAGCATGTATTCAATATGGACGGTGGGTGTCAGCGCCGAAGTGGTGACATGTAGAGGTGTATGGTATGTAGGAGGACAGCTGGGCCATGATAGCAGGCTGTGAAGCCTATGCCCAGAGTCGGACACATAAAAAAAAAAAAAAATGTAGTCAGTGGTGTCACAAATGTTTTATTCGGAAACCATATTTTGCAGGACATAGAATCATGAGTAAGACGAAAAGAAAAATGACGTAAAGGTTTTAAACGACGACATAGAACAATTACTCAACTATGACAGCCAAAAAGAGTTTGATGACCTGCAAGATGGACCAAGGGGTTTCTGTCATACGTTGATGTGAACCTGAAGCATGACATGGTAGAACTTGCTTGCTCCTTTGTTTCTTCCAGCTTCCCTGCCTTCCAGTCTGGAATAACTCCAACAAACAACATAAGTGAGTCTTTCAACAGAGTTCAGAAAGACCAAGTGGACTGGTGGGAGTTCCCAGTGGATACACTGGTGTTAATTCATTATTATATGCAGGAATTTTACTTTTATGAGTTTTCAAGAGGGTTCAGAGGAATTGGTAACTATCTGCCAAAAGAACTGGCAAAAGGTAAAGGAGCCAGGTGTGAATTTACAGGGTTATGCAAATTTCAATCCATCAAGGAGATAATATCCTCCATCAAAGAGAAGCATACAGTCTTCAGATTAGTCGAAAACTCACCAATCCTCAGAATGACACAGAGGTCCATGGCACAAGTTTGTCTGGATAAGGGCCACATAGGATTTTGGTCACAAACATCTTCCTTCACTGTTGTTCACATCAACGGAAGAGGGTTCAACACAGTTCAGCTCTTTCCGTTACCATCCGCATGTACAGGACTATGTTATCATACCAGTATACTTGCAGAAAAGCAGGCAGTTGGGGTGTAAACTAGAAAGGAGAAAAGAACATATAGCCTGTCGGTCATGAGGAAGAAAGCCAGAGGAAATGGGAAAAAGTATGGACAGAAAAAGGCAAGAGTTCAGGATTAAGACTACATTGTGCAGCCAGCAGAAGACTCAGTATTAGCGGATTACCCACTAATGTTTAATAATGTCCAGCTCAGTCCTGCATCATCCTTGAACATGCTAGGGGTTTCATTCTCTCAGGATTTGTCTTGGAAAGAACATATTACATCTCTTGTGAAATCTGCTCCAAGAGATTAGGTGTGCTGGGCCGACTCCGGGCTTTCTTTACCCCTGCACAGATGTTGACCTTGTACACAGGTTTTATTCACCCATGTATGGAGTACAACTCTCATGTGTGGGGAGGCTCCCCACATGCGATTCTTCTCAATAGGGTGGAGTCAAAGGCTTTTCGTCTCATTAACTCTCCTCCTCTTACTGATTCCCTTCAACCTTTGTCTCTTCGCTGCAGTGTTGCTTCTTTATCTCTCTTCTATCGCTACTTCAATGGTCACTGTTCCTCTGAACTGTCTGCTTGCATCCCTCCACCTCTACGACGGGCACGTAGTACGCGTCTAGCAACAAACTCTCATCCCTTTTCTGTCCAACTCTCTAATGCAAGAGTTAACCGTTATTCCCAGTCCTTCATTTATGCAACTGGTCAACTCTGGAACTGTCTCCCTCTGTCTGTATTCCCTACTTCCTATGATCTCCAATCTTTCAAACGCAGTGTGTCCAGGCATCTCGAAATGAATGGATCTTGAATTTGGCTCTCTTTTGTATTGTTTTTACTTTTTCTTGGAAGGAACAGTATGCGGGCCCATGGCCCTTGGTTCCTTCTTCCTTGAATAAAAAAAAAAAAAAAAATCAATTTCGATGGATGCTATAGGATGTCACAAAGACACCATGGACATAGAAATGCCCTTTGATGAACTAATTCCTACTTCAACCCCCCCCCCCAAAAAAAAAAAAAACAGACAAAAAGAAGTTCCAAAATCCAACAGAAGCTGTGTTCACCCATGGGAGGAAGATTACAAATCAGTGCTTGAAGAACTCAAATCCAAGAAAACTATCCCAAAACACATCAGTGAAATCTTTGTCACACTGAGGTCAGGGAATGGCTTTGTGGTAGAGCCTTAGATGAAACAATAAAGGCTTTGACAAATTTTGATGAAAGGTGGATGGAGTAGTTTGTGAGTGGGATGTGCCTGCAGAGATGGATGAGAATGGCAGTGCTTTAATGGACATTCGTGTTGGGAGGGGGTTGTTGATAGCCAATACCCTCTTCAGGCACAAAATGATCCATAGGTATATATGGCGAGTGATGACAAAGGTGGGTGGTGAACTGAATGAATGGAAGGCAGTGATTGATTATGTTTGTGTGGATGATAGGATGAGAAGGTGTGTAATGAATGTAAGAGCATATAGAGGTTGAGGGAGTGAACTTTGTGACCACCACTTGGTGGTGGTGAGAAGCAAGGTCCAAGTGAAATGAAGAAATAGAAGAAGGGAAAGACAGGAGGAAGCAGTACATACAGGTAGGGTGGAAAGGTTACAAAAGGATGAAGAAAAGGCAAAATATAAGAGAAGTGGAGGAGCGATTGGGTAAATATGGAATGGAACAGATGGGGGATGTGGAAGGTGCGTGCAAGATATTCATAGAAGAAATCTGTGCAGCATGTGAGTTGGTGTGTGGGGTGAAGAGAAGACGAAAGGGGGTGCAGGGAACAGCATGGTGGAATGAAGAGGTGAGACAGGCTGTGGCACAAAAGAAGAAAACATATAGCGACTGGATGAGAAACGGGCGTGGAAGAAGTTGAGAGACGAGAGAGAAAATTATGTGGAAAGGAAGAGAGAGGTGGAAAGATTACTATGAGATAGTAAGAAGAGATTGGATGAGGAATTTGGAAGGAATTTGAGTGATGATGATGATGATGATAAGATTCACCACACGGGTGTGGCTCGGGCTCAGGGTGGAGAGCCCGTACAGGGGGAAACGCCGATGATGAAGATGATGTGCTTAAGAGTGAGGAAAATATGTATGAGAAGGTCTGAGGAGACCGGATTCCCGAAATTTAGTGAGAACGGCCTGGGTGATGTCTCCATAGTCAGAAGGCGTGAGACATCTTTTGACAGGGTCAAGGCTGGAGTCATGAGAAGGCTGGAAGCTGGAGTCATGAGAAGGCTGGAGGCTGGAGTTCTGAGGCTGGAAGTCCTGGTGAACAGAAGAGGAAGTGGAGGGGGGAGGAGGAGAGGGTGGGAGACATGCAAAGTCTGTCTCCATCTCCTCGGCTGGAAGCCGTGATTTCTTCCCCTTCCTCTTCTTTTTCCTGGGTGCAGGAGGAGGCGATGGAGATGCAGGAGCCTCCACAGTGGCCTGGAGGTCTTCCGCAGGAGCACCGTCAGGAGTGGCGGCCCGAACGACAGCAGCTGGTGGTGGTGAAGGAGGGGAGACGTCATCCTCATCCCGAAGGATTGAAGGCTCGGGAGAGGTGGTCCTCCTCGAGGCTGCTGACGGCGGGCGTTGGTCACAGGTGGCGTCAGGCATGGAGTGCAAGGATGCAGCATCCAGGGGCGGAGCAGAAGTAGTGGTGGAGGAGGTACTTGCTCTCGTCAGAGGAGCGTTGAGCTGCAGCCTTTGTTGCGGTGTTGTGCGAGGTTTGGAAGGCCGCAGCGTGGTGGAGGGACGCTCCTGACGAAGGGCAGGCCGCGCATCACAAGCGAAGCTCTGAGGTATGACAAGGCGCGGCAGCCCGTTCTTCTAAAAAATCTGCGGGAGAAGAACAAGCAGCGCCTCCTTGTCACCACCACAGAAAGCCTTCGCCATCGCGATGCACATGGCGACGATCGTGTCCACTCCTCCGAAACGTCGGGGATCCTTCAGCCGGCCACCACGAGCCGAGGGTCACCGCCGTGAAGGAGCAACGCCCTTCACAGCAGCACCTCCCAGCCCAGTGATGCCCCTAGCCTCGGGACCCTTCGACGTCTGGACGACGTGAAACTCGACCGTCTCGCCCTTGGCTAAAGAGAGCAAGGGGCACTGTGGAGAGGAAGCAGCGATGCCAGAGCGATGTACAAATACATCAGCACCAGTGTCCTGGTGCCGAATGAACCCGTACGCCGCCCCTACGCTGAACCACTTCACAGTGCCTTGAATTAACTCTCCTCCAGCAGGCCCAGTACTGCTATGGTTTGCCCCCCCTCAACGGGTCGTAGGCAGTAGCAGATGAGGCCATGGTGAGAGAGGAGAGGAGATGTTGCCGCCACCGCTGCTGGACGAAGTCTAATGAATTTGAGTGTAAAGTGGAGGGAATGTAAGAAAATGTTCTGGAAAGAGGTAGAGTTAAACAGGGTGTCAAAGAAGTTAGTCGGGGAGTGAAAGATAAAAATGGTAGATTACTAGTGAAGAAGGGAGAGAAAGTGAGCCGATGGAGAGAACACTTTAAGGAATTGCTGAACATAGAGAATGAAAGTAATGCGAGTATAAGTGCCTGGGGAATGGCTGGGAGATGGAGAGATGTGAGACCAGAAGAAGAAATCAGTAGGTTTGAAGTTATGGAAGCAATGAAGAAAGTCAAAATGGGGAAAGTTGCAGGAAATGATGGAGTGTGTGGTGAGGTGCTAAAGCATGGGGAGAGATAGTAGTAGAATGGATGTGGAAGATGTGCAGATTGTCCTGGGAGGAAGGTAGAGTCCCAGAGGATTGGAAGTCGGGTATAATTATTCGCCTGTACAAAGGAAAAGGTGAAAAAGAAGTGTGTGGTAATTATAGGGACATTTGTCTTCTTAGTGTAATAGGAAAAGTATATGGTAGGATACTTATTGATAGAGTTAGGGAAATAACAGAGGAATTGTTTGGAGAAAAACATGGAGGTTTTAGAAAGGGGAGAGGTTGTGTAGATCAGGTATTCATTCTTAGATCTGTAGTGGAAAAGTTTCTAGAGAAGGGAAAGAAGTTGTATGTGGCCATTGTGGCCTTCATCGATTTGGAGAAAGCATTTGACAGGGTGGATAGACAAGGATTGGGGAAAGTATGAAGAATATATGAAGTAAATGGGAAGTTGTTGAATGCTGTGAAGAGTATGTAAGAGGGTGCTAAGGCTGCAGTGCGTGTGGATAGTGAACTGAATTAAATTTTCTATTTGAACTTGGATTGAGACAGGGATGTGTCATGTCTCCATGGCTGTTCAATTTGTTTATGGATGGGATTATAAGAGATACAAGGTAGGGCAGTGGATGTTGGAGCAGCCCTAATTAGAGAGGGCAGTGTTTGAAAACTCCCTGTATTGTTGTTTGCAGATGATACTGTGTTGTTAAGTGAAGACGAAGGGGAGCTGCAAGGCTTGGTGGATGAGTTTGAGAGAGTGTGTAAGAAACAGAATCTAAAGGTGAATGTAGGGAAGAGTAAAGTTATGGTTTTTGAGAGAAGTGAAGTCAGTGAAAGTACAGTGAGGTTGGATGAGGAGGAAATGGAAAATTGTAATAACAGGAATTTATCCTCCGGTGTAATATCGAAGATTATTATACCACCACTGTCACCAGTGTAATAACAATAATTTTTGGTCTCCTTATAATGATGGGTAATTAGTCCCCCAGGGTAGCACTCAGAACTTTTTTGTTTCTCAGTAGTGTAGAGCAGGCGATTGATGTACCACACTATAATGATCTGAGACTTGGAGAACATGCTGCCACCATCCAGCGTAATGCTGGGAATTTATTCCACCAGGGAAGATGATGAGGAATTTTGATGTTTTTGTGATTAAGAGAAATGGGGTAGCGTGATCCTATTAAAGAGTGCGTGAGTAAGAAGATATTAGTACACCTTGAGGGCCACTCAATCTCACGACTGATTCTCCTTAGAGGATGGCATAACTCAAATTCAAAAGGACTTAACCTAAAATTTACTAAATAAAAAAAACAGGAAAAAATAACAAGAACAAAAGAACAGATTACTATTCGGACTATGAATGAACAGGAACTAAAAGACAACTTACTCTTCTAACTGAGAATGACACTAGGCAGACTAAGTATAATCAGGAATTAATTTTAAGAGTATGGATCTTCACCACTGAATTAATATTTAAAAGAAATGAATACACATGAGTATGAGTCTCTACAATTGAAGAAACGCTCAGAATGGTACTATCATACATGAATGTAGAAACCTTTACAGCTGAGTATAATAATCAGAATAATATTGTCATACACGATTTAGGAACTCTTCACCACTGAATATAATAGTCAGAATAATATAGTCATTCACGATTATGAAAATCTTCACAACTATGTATAATTAGCAGAATAATGTGGTCATACATGATTATGAAAATCTTCACAACTGAATATAATAACCCTGTGGTCACAAACGGACTCTACGGGAACTCAAAAGATACAGATTCACCAGTTGGATGGACAGTTCAAATGGACCAGCCGATAATTATCTCAGTTACGTTAGCTAGATAGGGAGGGATTTTAGTGTAAACTGGCGAAGGCAGTAAGTGAGCCGAACAGCTTCACGGCACACTCGTTTTGCAAATGATATGTAGGGCAGCGGCAGTTTATAACAGCAGAAGAACAGAGTGGGAGTGACAGCAATACAAGAGGAGTTGGGGGGGGGAATATCAACAGGTTAACTTATTAATGCATAAGAGGATTTACATTACACGAACAAAAGGGGTTGGGGAGGGGGATTTAGCATGCAAATACTGACCTGTAACAGCAGAAGAACGGAGTGGGAGTGACAAAGTGATATGCTACTTCCAACCTTTTATAAACTTCTATTCGGGAATTGGCTGTGACTTTCACTGATTACTCTGCAACGTTAATGTCTTTTCAAAAATTTCCAAGGAATACAAAAAAAATGCTTACACTTGACATACACAGAGAATTGACTTACAATGCTTAAAATTTTTGTAATAAGTGTACAGGAACTTTAATTATATCGAAGCCGAGATGAAAGAGAATTTGTACCATCTATTGTTATGCTTGCAGTTGTTGGTCTTATGTGACTGACACCATGAGCAAAATTCGCGATTACAGATGACTGTTATCAGCCATTAGAACTTAGATAAGCGTCAATCTGCTATTACATAGTTCAAAAGAGGGAATACTATTAACGCCAATACAGTAAGCCCTTCATAAGCCAAACTATATGGGGCTCTACCCTGGTTCGAGTTACCGATTTTTCCGGCTTACCGAATTTTCACCCCCCAAAATTGCTAAATTACCGAATTATCACCCCCCAAAATTGCTAAGACAATACCTATTACTTGTCCTTTCAACACTAAATTAAAGAAGCATATATAATTAAATTAGTTATGACAATAAACAATATAGTGCATTTAATATACATTTAACCCCTTCAGTGCTGGGTGTATTTTCATTTTGTTCTTGCTGCCACCAGACAATTTTAGACAGTGTAAGTTGGATCTGTGGAAGTGCACGGGGTTGGTACAGCCTTCGTTAGCCCCTTCAGTATGTGAGTCCAGTCCTGAGTGCCATAAAATCGGCTGGAGGAAGCGTAAATAAAGTAGAAATAGACGTCACAGTACTGAAGTGGTTAATTGGTAGAAAATCATTCACAGAGGCAGTACCGGCTGTCGGTAACGTGTGTTGGAGATGGATTTTCACCCCCCCCAAATGACAATAACAATACTTATTACTTGTCTTCTTAACACTAAAGTAAAGGAGCATATACAGTGTATAAATTAATAAAGAAAGACAAAAAAGAAAGAATTCAGTGCACATAATTTGCCTTTCATCAGAGGCAGAAGATCGTCGGCAGTTTGTTTTGTTTTGGAGACGGAGGTGGTGGAGGTGGTTTAACTCACACTTGAACGTAAATTCTAAAAAGTACCCAGTATTTATTTCACTCTATATTAAGAACTAAACTTAAATGTAATCACTATAATAGACTGCAGTGTAACACCTTTTGTTAGAAGCAGTAGATTCTTTGGCAGTTTGTTTTGTTTTGGAGACAGAGGTGGTGGAGGTGGTTGAGTTCATAATGTAACGTAAATTCTAAACAGTACCCAGTATTTATTTCACTCTATATTAAGAACTAAGCTTAAATGTAATCACTGTAATAGACTGCAATATAACACCTTTCGTTAGAAGCAGTAGATTCTTCGAAGTTCGGCAGTTTGTTTTGTTTTGGAGACGGAGTTGGTGGAGGTGGGTTAGTTCATACTTTAATGTAAATTCTAAACAGTATCCAGTATTTATTTCACTCTATATTAAGAACTAAACTTAAATGTCATCACTGTAATAGACTGCAATGTAACACTTTCAGTAATAATAGTACTGAACTTTAATCATGATCACTACACTGTCACACGCGTACATTTTTTTTTTTTAGCTTCATTCCTTTATGACTAGAGGTGCCAGTATCACTTCTTTTAAGCTATGAACCTTCCATGGCAAGGCAGAAGGCAAAAGGAGAGCACTGTTCAGCACTAAATGACAGTAAGAATGGCGCAACTACCGTCTCCAAAAGCAAGCAGCAGACTGGCGCCACGAGTTCACTTGGCGCCATTTCCCCCCCCCCCTACTTTCGCATTTCGGCCTACTTTTATACATGGTCTCGGCCTGAGTTCGGCTAACTGAAGATTCCGGCTTCTAAAAGTTCGGCTTATGGAGGGTTTACTGTATATAAATCCCTGGATTAGAGTATGTAGACAGACACTCAATAATTAACCTCTGTCTAAGGTTATGATGTTATGCATAACTGGTGGGAACTGGCTGGCCCATATGTACAAAGTCAGTCATATTCACATAGATGCTCGATTTAGTTCTATCAGTTTTAGAGTTATACTTACACTATGAATATTAACAGAGACTAAACTTGAATATGTAACTTAACGGCTAGACACGGCATTGCACATATAAAAAATATTTAGGGTTCAAGGTCACACTTATATTACACTTATTCTAACTTATACTACACTTAGATTGCCCTTAAAATTACGGCACTACAAAATGTGAGTGCGTTTAAGTACTTGGATAGTGTGATGAGTAAGGATGGAAGTTTAGAGGGTGAAGTGCTTGAAAAGGTATAACAAGGAAGAAAGGTTGCTGGTTCCTTGAAAACAGTGATAAGAAACAGGGAAGTGAGCTTGGAAGTGAAAAAGTTACTACATGTCAGTACCGTGATACCAACTCTGACGTATGGAAGTGAAGCTTAGACATTGTTGGAGGGACAGAAGTCAAGAGTGAGATCAGTGGAAGTGAGTTATTTGAGTGGACCATGTGGAGTCACATGAAGAGACAGAGTGACAAATGAGGAAGTGAAGTAGCGTTGTGGTGTGGATGTGGATGTGATACGAAGCATTAGGAGAAACACATTGAGGTGGTTTGGCCATGGGGAGAGGATGGAGAGTGAGACTGATGAGGAGAGTGTATGTGAGTGAAGTGGAGGGAGGGGGAGGCCAAGGATGAGATGGATTGATGAAGTGGAGAGGTATATGAGAGAGGGGGGTACAAGCTGGGAGCAGGGCAGTGAAATGGCATTGGACAGGGCGACATGGAGGCAATTTATTTGTGGCCACCCCTTACGGGATTAAAGCGTCTGGCAATAGATAGATAGATAGATAAATTCTGCAACTAAAACTTCTTGTTTGCTATGTCCAACCTTTATCTGCTGGTCACTTTTGCTAAATTAATTTGCCATAGCCCTACCTTTCCTTGTCGGAAATGAGGCTTTGAACAGATATATGTTTCTTCTACCTTTAACCCCTTAACCGCGAGGTTGTCGGAGGCATGCTGTGCCCATCCCTCAGGGCAAATTCTCGCTCCGACTGACTTTTTAAAAATATTTGCCAAAAATCAGTTATTAGTCCTAGAATATTATAAGTATACTGTATATGCTTATGGCACATACCTCCAGCTTTCTCCTGGGATGTTTTTTTAGCACTCGTTGACTACCGTAGGACTTGTGGAGATTTCTGAAGTTGGGTAACTAAGTCTCCACTTTACACTTCCCGACATCCCGTAATATGAATACCACTGCCTGATATTAACACTAGAAACACTGTTCAATGATTTCCAAGTAGTTTGGAATCCATACTCCAAAAAAAAAAAAAAAACACTGTGAAAGCAAAGTAAAATACGAGCTCATACAAGCCTCCCACTCGCGCTAATTCACCACTCATATTGTCATTTCTTATTCATGTACACACTCACACTTTATTATTTCTGGTACTTTATTACACTTATATATATCTACAGTCCTTTACTGTTTCCCACATGATGTTTAGTAGGGGTAGAGGTCACAGAGCCTTTTATAATGGGCGCAAAACCGGCAGAAATGGAGGGGCGCGACTGTGACGTGCCTCCAGCTTGAAGGACAGCAGTGAACTGAGATGTACGTATCTCTGTAGCCAAGAGTTGAAAATGTCAGCTGCTAATGTATATGCTAAGAAACAAGTTGTAGGAAATCTAGACAATACATAATAAATTAGGTAGTTCCAGGTGAATACAGTAAGACCTCACTATAACGGACTAATTGGGGCTCAGGCCAGTCTGAAATATGCGATTTTCCGATAAAAGCGACATCCGGACTTACCCCTGCTAATCCGGACTTTTTCCGATATATCAGACATTAGTCCAGATTGCATCACTGGTTTTCACCACCATTGCAGTATTGTACTGTGTTATACCTTCACTACATTAATCAAATGGTATAATAATACTGTACTGTGCACTGAAAAACATGTCTGTTACTTGTCTTATTGTGGTGAACATAGCTGAAGTTGTCAGGCAGTCCGGACTGCTTTCTGGCTATATCGGACTTTTTCCGATATATAGGAGTTTAGTCCGGTAGCTCCTCGAGTCCGATAAAAGCGAATTCCGGTCTACTGAAGTCCGTTATATCGAGGTTTTACTGGATAAATATCACTCGGGCTTCTCCCTTCCTTTCTTATATACATTTATATTACAAGAATAGCTCATACAGCATATTTCACAGGGAAAATAGCAGGGGAAATTAGCGAACGAGTGCATTTTTTTTTTTTTTTATATATACAGTAATCCCTCCAATATCCGACATAATAGAGCCAAAGGCATGTCCAGATATTGGTTTTGTCCGGATATTGGTCCTGAAGCTCCAGCACTGGTTTTTCATGACCCTAACCTAACCTAACCTAAATCAGAAAACTACCTTCCTACCTCCCTAGTGGACATGTATAGCACTTATTTAGGTCCCTTTTCACATAAATAATGCATACATAGCATGAATTTATTGAATTTTAACCAAAAAATGATGATTTAGGGGTGAGTGAGTCATTGGAGCTCAGAACTTGCCAGCATAGTATAAGTAAGTATTGGACATGGAAATCATCTTTTCTCACATTTTATGCACTAAATTATTGGATACAAAGCATCAAATACGGTAAATGATGTTAATTGCTACCAGAAAAATGGTTAGGTTAGGTTAAGTTAGGTTAGGTTTGCTTAGGTTAGGTTAGGTTAGGTTATGACCGGACATGAAATTCACTGCTTCAACCTTTTTCATAGCTGGTGTACTTAATAACCATGCATGAAAGAATTAAATTAAAAGCAGGAAATTATGATTAACACAATGTTAGGTTAGGTTAGGTTAGGACCGGACATGAAATTCACTGCTTCAACCTTTTTTCTAGCTGTTTTACTTAAGAACCATGCATGGAAAAATTAAATAGCAAGCAGGAAATTATGATTAACATATAGGGCAGTTTTTAACACATGTACAGCATGATGAAAACAGGTTAGGCATGAAAATCTTTATGGTAACCATAGGTTAGGTTAGGTTAGGACCGGACATGAAATTAACTGCTTCAACCTTTTTTCTAGCTGTTTTACTTAAGAACCATGCATGGATGAATTAAATTGCAAGCAGGAAATTATGATTAACATTTAGGGTAACCTCTTAACACATTAACAGCATCATGAAAACAGGTTAGGCATGAAAATCTTTATGGTAACCATAGGGTAGGTTAGGTTAGGACCGGACATGAAATTCACGTCTTCCACCTTTTTTCTAGCTGTTTTACTTAAGAACCATGCATGGAAAAATTAAATTGCAAGCAGGAAATTATGATTAACATTTAGGGTAACTTCTTAACACATTAACAGCATCAAGAAAACAGGTTAGGCATGAAAATCTTTATGGTAACCATAGGTTAGGTTAGGTTAGGTTAGGACCGGACATGAAATTCACGTCTTCCACCTTTTTTCTAGCTGTTTTACTTAAGAACCATGCATGGAAAAATTAAATAGCAAGCAGGAAATTATGATTAACATTTTCGGTAATTTTTTAACACATGTACAGCATGATGAAAACACGTTAGGCATGAAAATCTTTATGGTAACCATAGATTAGGTTAGGTTAGGTTAGGACCGGACATGAAATTCACTGCTACAACCTTTTTTCTAGCTGTTTTGCTTAAGAACCATGCATGGAAAAATTAAATAGCAAGCAGGAAATTATGATTAACATTTTCAGTAATTTTTTAACACATGTACATCATTATGAAAACACGTTAGGCATGAAGTTAGGGTACTTACGAACAAAAAGCGGCCGTCCTGATGTAATAACCCACACTATCATCTCAGACTCTGACAGGAAGACGTTGCACCTGACACACCTTTCCACTTGAGAATCACCAGCACTTCTCACCAACACTTTCACCAAGGTTTTTTTTTTTATAACTGGAATAACATCACTTCACTGCACTGTACACAACAGTAAATTCCTGTGTGGTCTAGTGACGATCCATGGAGCCTCGTGAACTTCTCAGCAGCAGCTTTCAGCTCCGTTCCACGTACCAACACACCAGCAGCACGTTGTTGTCGATACGAAATCAACAAGGAGCAGTCGATGTCTGCATACTTAGGAGTAAACATCACCTTCCTCTGCACGTTTCGTCTGGTCTTCTATGCGAAATCAGCCGTGTACTGCTGTAGTTTGTCTCGGGACTTCTTGATATCAAACAAGGTGGAGCGAGGGAGGTTGAACTCATGTAAGATGCGCCCTGTTGACCAGCTGGCGTCCACCTTGTCCAATATCTGCCTCTTCTTCTCCAGAGTCAGAACCACTCTTTTCCTCTTATCAGGAGGCGGGGCCATCATCACACACATGATGAAGAAGGTGAAGAGCAGTATCAAGCACTGTAGGAGGTAGGGTATCACCACAAAAGCAATCACTTCGGCCGCCATTTTCGGAGTTGTTCACGAGGGAGGAGGGGAGAGGGTAATGGCGACCGATAGTGGCGTCACGAGTGTAAACAGAGGGGATCGGCATGCACGGGAAATTCAAACTGATGCGGTCCCCAAAAATTGAAAATTAATCGATTTTTTTCGGATTTTTTTTTTCATTTTGGGGTTTGGGCAGCCCAAAATGTCCAGTTAGTGAGTATGTCCGGTTATTGGACGTCCGGATATTAGAGGGATTACTGTATATGCAAGGAAGAAGGAACCAAAGGCCAGGGCCCGAATACTGTTCCTTCCAAGAATAAGTAAAAGCAATACAAAAGAGAGCCAAATTCAAGATCCATTTATTTCGAGATGCCTGGACACACTGCTTTTGAAAGACTGGAGATCATAGGAAGTAGGGAATACAGACAGAGGGAGACAGTTCCAGAGTTGACCAGTTGCATAAATGAAGGACTGGGAGTAACGGTTAACTCTTGCATTAGAGAGTTG
>JAGKTI010015447.1:4924-20527 GCA_018397915.1 Birgus latro | reverse complement strand
ACTTCAGGTTCATCTAGATCCATTTCCGTTATTCTGCTTCTTCATTATAGCAATGTCTGAAACAAATTAGATGAATGAGGACCCACATCAAGTCAAACTAAGTCACTTTAAGACATTGCAAGTCATTTCATGTCAATCATGTCGACTTATGTCAGTATGTTTTAACTAAGGTTCACTCCTATAAAGAGGCAGGCCATAACTCTGTACAAACAGTGTAGTGTTTACGAGACATGAAAGTTCAGATTTCAAGATATTTAAGTTTCATAGAATATACGAGTGACTGAGTTAAATCATACAGAATTATTCACTTCTTCCCTATGAATCTGTGTGACATAAATCAGCCAAATTGCTCCGATTTCTTATCACTTGCTTTATGTATTTATTCCATTTATTCATTTTTTTGTTAATTTACTTATTTGCTTTTAAGCTATATGAATTCAGGTTTTTCATGACTGAATAAGTGGAAGGAAACTGAGAGGACGGAATGGGCTGCAATAAAGGTGGGTTGTGGGGTTCGACAGGGAAGTATTCTCTGTGAATAGTCGAGTGACAAAGAACCCGTTTGTATTTTTGTACCACATAAGAGCAGAAATGGTGCAGTGAGTTTTTTTTTTTTAAGTTTTTTTAAATATGTCCGACTCTGGGCATAAGCTTTACAGCCTGCTATCAATGCCCAGCAGTTCTCCTACATACCATACACCCCTACATGCTTGAAGTGGGTTGGCAGAGTGGTGTGTTGTGGAGTATATGGGGGGAAATATGCTTTGTGACACTGCTTCAGTTAGGCTTGTATAGTGCATATCAGCAGCTGCATAAAAAAAAAAAAAACACTGGGACGATGAGCAGAGACAATTAGGTGGGATGAGTTAGAATGGTGGCGGATGTTGGGGCAGGTCGGGACGTGTATATCCTGTGAAGATGGGCGTTGTCTGAGGGGAGGCATTGACGATGATAAGGTGAAAGTCTCATATTTCTCTTAGCAGTTTGATGTGGGGAGTTGCAAAACGGGATGGGATGCTCTAGGTGAGTTGGGACGGTGGTGGGTGTTAGGGCAGGGTGGGGGCAATGACCCTGTAAAGATGGGTGGGATATATTTACCAGTATGAGTTTATCGATTGTTTATTCAAAAGTTTTCTCCAAGTAGATCATTAAAGTAAGTACGCGTCATTCTCATGTAGCTGATGGCTCATGACACAGACCTGCCGGAAAGCGGTGGCTTGATATGTATGATCGTTGGTTTGTCCTTTCTCAGAGAAGTAAATGGGTATAAACCAGATATACCTGTGTGCTAGTATCAGGTAAATACTGAAATAATCATATGTCAACACCTGCCCAGTCTGCCAAACCTGCAATCTACGCCTCTTCCCGTACTTCAACCGCGACCCCACCCATACTCATGAATGTGTGCTCTTATCTAATTGACAAGTTTTTGAGTTTTGTTTGATGTCAGATAACCTCCTCAAAGGTTTTCTGTATCACTTACGTTGTGAAAAATTGAGGAGTCAAGAGATCTAGGGACAAAGTCAAAGATCAGAGTCAGTATCCGCAATGCTGAAGTATACTAGTAATTTATCAGCAGGAAACTTTATACCAACTAAAGATAAGCTTCTGCACTTGATATGATACCTCTAGGATTGATATTCTACGGTAGACCATGTTATAACACTATACTGTTATGTTAATGATGACAGATATTGCTGAAATCATATACTTATAATGGTGCGAGGGTTAGTAGGCAGTGTGGGTATTGTGATAAGGAGGATGGACGATGGTAATGGCAGAAGCAGTGAAAGTGAATATCATGGAGGCAATGTTAATGTGTGGTAAATCGGTACTGATGACAGCAGTAGTTCTATTAGTATCGGTAGCAAGAGTGGTGATGGTGACAGTGGCGGTGTTAGCTGTGGCGGTGATGGCGGTGGTATTAGCTGTGGTGGCAGTAGCGGCGGCGACCCATCCATAACCAGGCACCCCGGAGCGACCAGGCGATAATGAAGTCGTCAGGTAATGGTGTGAGGACTCCCCCGCCTCACGCACAATGGAGGCAGTCCTTGTCCGGGTAGGCTCCATGTGTGCTTTGGTTGCTTGTCTGTTTCTCTTCCTTGTTTTTTGGAGTGTTTTTCACAGTACTAGAGTCGATTTTATGACAGGTATCCATCCATTTTCACCTGCGTATCAAGAAGGGATTTTTTTTTTCCCCGTCTTCATTAGTTTCTGTTCTTAAATCGAATTCCGTCATTTGCACTTGATGTTTTTTTTTTTTCGCATACCAGTTCATGAAGCTCAAAATACTTTGGTAACTTACGTTTCTCAGTCGTTCCTGTCAAAATAATGTTCGTAACATACTGCTGTGAATTATCCTATGACGTATCCATAGGCTACTTCTACATTATATATGAAGAGGATTCGTTTAGTCATCGCGCACAGCTGCCGCAAATTGAGGTGCGTGTGTTGGTCTTCACCTGGTCAGTTCATGAGGTGCTATACTTTCAAATTTGCCTTAATCGTTGAGACCGATGACGTATTTTCAGTTTTATTCTTCCTACGTTCACAAAAATTTATTGAATTTAGAAGGAGACCGCTTGTGTTGAAGTCGTTAATCAAACCTTTAATTATTCGGTCCTGTTCGATATGTCCAACCTAAGCTGAATAAAATTCAATTGTATTATGGTAGAAAGAAACAGAAAAGCCGTATTTTTAGCGTTGGGATAAAATAAATGGATAACTAACCCCTTCAAGATAGAAATGGTGTCATCATAGTGAAAGGATTACAAACAGTACATATGAAGCCTCTATGGTACAGTAGCAGAGTGTGCGTTTTGCACGCTGGTGGGCACGGGTTCGCCTTCCGCCAAGGTTGTAAAAACTTTGGGAAGCGTTCACCAAGCTACTGACCACTTTACTGACTACTTTGGCGGACACAAGGGATGCTGTGGTTGAACCAGCATCGCATACTAATATGCTTGCACCCAATCGGCTTAAAGCGGACCGATTACACTTGGTTCACAGACTACACACACATCCAAAACCACTACAACACAACAATTACACTCACAAGCACTTCTCACCCTACACACAGTCTCTACAAGACAGCCTAAGCCACTGGGTAGAGATACATGACTTGTATCGTCCCTGCTTCGGTAAAGATAGGCCGGTCCTGCAGAGGGGCGCCGGATCCCTATCCCGTGTATATAATGTAATGTACCCGTAGGACTTCCCACAGAAATAGTTACTTACATCAGGTCGACAGGTCTGCTCAGCCAGACAGACTTGTGTTAAATAACAACACTTAATACCTACAAAGCTGTGCTTGGCTGACTGTCTTTTGTTGAAAAAACTTATTTTCATGTGTATCATTTGCTCTGGTAACTATTAATTTTATTATACTTATTTTTTTTTTGACATGCTGTTTCCGTAATTCATGTTTTGTCGGAAGATGCAGTAACTGAATACAAGAAAACAAAACGAACGCGACTTTGACCGCCTGCAGGTATCATGGCTTGAAACCTCCAGAAACTTTGTTTTAAATGAAAGAAAAGCATTCGGAAGCAGAATGCTAATCGGCCGCCAGAAGTTGCTGTTGGCCATGTTACGGGGGGGGGGCTGAAGGGCAACGCCCCCAGGGGAGCCGTGGGGCGGTTCACCCCTTCGTCTGCGGCGGGGCTCCCCCGAGAAGGGGCCGGGTGGGTCGGGGGAGGGCCACACTGGAGGGGGGGCCAGGGGGCGGGACCCCCACGTGGGGGCCGTGGGGCGGCCCTAGCCGAGGGGGCCAGGGGGTGGCCCCCCTGGGGCGGGCGGGACCCCCATGGGGAGGGTGGTGCCCCCCATGGTGGCGGCGGCCCAGGGGGTACCCGGAGAAGATTTTGGCCATATAATGATACCCTGAAGGTTTCATGTTGATAGCTCCATGTTCATGAGATATAATGGTGCTAAAGGCTGGCAATAAAAACTTGTTGACCTTTGGCAGCCATTTTAGTGGTTTTAATCTTGATCCCGAGTCCCCATTTTCAAACTCGCCTAAGATTTTGGCCATATCGTTATACCCTGAAGGTTTCATGTTGACATCTCAAGCCGTTCATGGGGTATAATGGGAAAACACACACACACACACACACACACACACACACACACACACACACACAGAGAGAGAGAGACAGGCAAAAACATTACCATTCAGCCTTGGTTAAGGCGAGAGATAATAAATACAATATTCTTTCCTGTCTTCATTGTCAACAGCTTAGTCCAGTGGCTAAATTGTGAATGGTTCTTTGTATGAAGCGTCATATTAGGTTAGTTCTGGAGGAGCTTGAACTGAATGAATTGACCTGAAGTAGCCCCATCGAAACTGAATTGACCTAACTGTACATTACCTAAACTGGCCTTAATGGGCCAAGGTTTACCTGACCGAACTTGGATGGATGGGTACCAACGATGACTTGCATGGAGGGGAACTGATCTGCTTGGGATGCAGTAGGAGTGTCTGGCTCATCGCTAACAGTTTGTGAGATACAGGATTAATGCGGATTAATTATAAAAATACCACATTTGAATAATACTCCTGGCTTCGAATTTATTAGAAACCTGTCCTAACAATGGTAATCGTACAAGTTTTTCCCCCCCACTCTTTTAAAGGGGAAAGTCAGTGGTGCACCGTGAAATGAGAGTGTTGAAGAATTTCCCCCGATGTTGCAATACGTGATTATTTACTCGTAAGAATGTCATTCATCGTATTATATCCAAACCTTGTATTCAGTACTTTAGTTATATTTCAGACATACAGACAAACAAAACCAATTTGTATAAGTAATTTTCTCTGTCGCCTTTTCATTACGTTACACAGGAATGTTCAGGGCCAAGATTATCATGCTTTGTTATTTTTATCATCTTTTATTTAGCAGCCTACATGACGCCATTCTTCATCATTGTTTCTCTACTTGTGTTTCATTTTACTGAGACTGTGTTGATCAGTTCTGTTCACTTTTTACTCAGGTCTCTTCTTGGCCTTTCACCTTCTGTTTCCTCCATCTGACCCTGTCCTTAACCTTCTAATTTACGAACTTAACCAGCACCCCTACTTTCCATTCCTGTTCTCTTCCTTCCACTCATCTGACTGATACATAAGGGATCCTATGACCCTTATAGCTTCTCTTCTACCTAATATCCTTTCCTTAGACGAATAATGATCTTGTTTAATTCCATGCCAACTCTCTCTCGCTTCCCTATACTTTAACTCTCCTGCTTATCTCCACTGTCTCATGGTTTCAAATGATTATACTCTTTTTACAACAACAGTGGAGTGTAACTTATTTACGAAGATTATCTTTTCCATGTCCGGCAGCAATATAACACCAGTAATTTAAAGAGGAATAAGTTGCCTACCCATCACGTAACATCATTAAGCCTTTCAGTGTCATCTTATTGACTGTTTTGTTCAGTAAAGCTGGATTTTCCTCCCATCCAGACATACTGAACAATACTGTTCTATCACAATGACCCTCTCTTATCATAAAAATGGTATTACAGTTAGCATTAAATTCATCGCCAAGTATACTTGTTTAAGGCAGTTTCATCTTGCTACCAGGATCACTTCATCCAGTGTAAATTGGCTTTTAAAACCTGAAAAGCTAGTTTAACTCCCATAGGAAAAGCATATCAGATAAACATATGTATTTTATACATGGGTAAACATTTTCTGCAGTACGGCAGTCTTTCACCTCTCTGTTGCATCGGTACGTGTGCAGTTTATTTTTTGATCAACAGCTCATTCCAGTATGTGCAATTTTAGTCGCAATAAAATCAGAAGGAAATAAAGTATAACAGTTGTAGGGTCATTCTTTAATTACAAGATCAGCCCTGCATCTCCACGTCAACAGAGCAGATCAGTAACAATCTACAGTTTTAACGTTTTGTTTCCCTGCCAAAAATATCATCAAAATCATTATATTCAAACTATACTCAATCCCACATTACTCATTCTCATGCAGTAGGATTCCAAGTCAGGTTATTGTATTCCACATCATTCAAGGTGTAAATCAACTTACTTCCCTGGCAGCCTCTTGGATTCCACGACCCAGAAAGACGGGCTTCGTATCGCAGCCCGTGATTGCATAGCAGTCTGCGACCTAAAAATTTCTATATGAAAATTGTATTGTAACTGGATTTTGATCACCTCAAGGAGGCCTAGAACGGTGATAAGGGGGAGCGGTACATTTACTCGTATTTCTGTGTTTATCGACGATAGGAATTTTGAGATTTGAACAAAGAAACATGCAAGCAAAAACAAATCATTCTAATTACATTTAGCTTTTATTCAGGTTTTTGGTCAATAATCCTATATGATTACGTGCAGCATTAGAGTAATTATTGAAAAAGTTTCCATAGTACTTGTTACAGTGACAAGAAGGAACAATATTAGTGTTGAGAATACTTTCTGACACAGATGTGGTCAATATAGCACCATTGAAGACTTACAAAACTAATGCAACATGATGAAAAATATGAATCAGTGACAGGTTCTTTGGACTTGAAATAATAATGGATTTAACAGGGCTAATAGCTAACCACTAAAGATGATATCGTTGATAACTTATTCTACGCAACAGAAATTGCACATAAAACTTATTCAGTACAGAGTCTGAGTCTCCAGACCTCTCTCTTTCTTTCTTTCTCTCTCTCTCTCTCTCAAGTATCGTTAATGGGGAATTAAACTGTGAAAGTTCTGGCTTACTAGCGCTAAGTATACTGAGAACGTAAAGTTTGGGTTTACTGCAGTGCTCAGGTGAATGTAAGACCGTTGTATACCGCTGTACTTAAAAGCAGTTCTATGATGCTGTTCAAGGTGAAGTATTGCTATTTCCTTCGTATATCTCATTAACTAACTCATATACGCTGCGTTCAGGTTCCTGTAGTATGTGTTATATTTTCTTAGTCAACATTGTACTCGATTGAAAGCTAGCACGGAAGCAATGTCTCACAGGAAACCGACATATCATTTTAGGGTGGCAGTATCCTCAGATGATCCTGCCCACTGGTCGTCAGCTTCATCTTAAACTGTGACGTACTGTGTCAGATTGCTGCAGTTCGATTTGCATGATTACAAGAGTACTCTGAGCTACCCTTGCTTAGTTCTAGAGGGGGTTTTAAAAATCTGGGGAGAGGGCTGTTTATGAAAAGCAGAAGTAAGACATGTGAAAACAGAGGTTTCATGCACACTGCACAGTATGCACTCTGGTCATTAATGAATAATCTCCGGCAGTGTTTTTCAGATGAGTTGGCTGCGGAGTATATTGTGAATCAACACTTTGCTAATGTTGCCACACCAAGCATCTTACACTATTTTCAAAGCTGAACACACACACACATCCTCATTTCACTGACTAACACCAGTAGTGTGATATAAATGTTCACGTAGAGTCTTGTTGTAATTCCAGCTTATAAAATGTATAAAAATGGACGTTCTGAAGTGTACGAGGGCGTGCGTGTGCGGAGATAGGCAGAAAGAGGAAGTGATTAAAGCTTTGTCGCGTCAGTTTAAGCAAGTCAGAAATGTGGCTAAAAGCTTCTTTCATAGACCAGGAAGGAAAGCTGTCGATTAAACGCAGGCGACAACATCAACAAAAAGTTCTCTATTCTGGTCTGTCGCGTATTGATTTTTATTTAGTGGTATTACAGATATTTAGAAAATTGTATTGACTGTCATTGTTGCTAATAATATCAGGACCCAATTATCATTACCACAGTTATCACGATGATGGAACTGTTATTGTTTATTCCTAATACTATTAATAATATAATTTCAGTATCATACTCTTTAGCCAAGTACAACAGTTTTTGTGAAAGATGACCATTGCAATAGAATTATACAGTATTTCTTATGTATCTTTAAAACTATCACGCTCGGTTCACTAAAAGCAAATATCATTTACGTTTTATATACAGTTATCAGAACAGGCGTTTCAATTAATAGGCGTGTGCAGCAGTTCATGTATTTGTTTACTGTTTACTCTGTTATATCAGTTACAGTGGTGCACTGTGTTCCACCAATACTTGTGTAGGGATATGAATCACGATAAGATGTACCTTCATAAAAAATAGCTACATATGTAAATTACGAAAATAACTTCTTACCCACGGCCAGTTTCATGGCCTGAATTTAGAGTAGACAGTATTCTGGTAGCAGTTGCTCACTCCAACGTTCCTGTAGTTGTTCACTCCCAACGTTCCTGAAGTTGTTCACTCCCAACGTTCCTTGTAGATGCTCACCTTCCCCCATTCGGTATCAAGCCTGGTAGTCATAATGCCAAGTACTTTCGCCTCATAGTCACACCTCTAAATCGCCTACTTTTAGGAGTTCTGAATTATTAAACAGTGTCACGTGAAACTATCACCTTACTCTTCAGTTTTCTTGGGCGTCTGGTTAACGTGAACGAGGATGAGGTAGTTGTGATGTTGTCTGATAGTGGGAAAGTGTTTGAGGTAATGGTAGTGGTGGCCAAACACTGACATAACCCGATAAGAAAGAAGGATTTCTATCTTAACCCCATGAATCAGGCGGCGTATTATATTCCTTTATACTTGCTACTTCAAAAGTTTTATTTTAACAAAGGGAAGACTTCTTATATTATAGGGACTAATGAAAGCAGTATTTAACCCCTCCAACTCGAAATGCCTCTCCTGTACAAAGTAAATTCGTCAGAAATAAGGAAATATATAAACAAGTCGTTGCTATAAGGATGATAACTGAGGCTGTACATTGCGGGAGGTAACAAAGTCTTTCCAGGTACAGGCAGCTAACGAAGAGAAGGGTGTGGGTGGTTCCATACCCTTCAGATAATCTAATTAACTCCACGGTTCACACACTCACCCCACGCTGACTTAAAACGCCATTAGTGGAATGAGTAATGAGGCTGGGGTAATGAGGAGGTGATTAGCGTGATAAACGACGCCTGGTGATTATGATAACAGCGTGACTTCTGGCTTCCTCGAGGCTACTTCTTGTCGTGGGTGACTTACGACCAGATTTCTATAGATGTAGGCCTTTGTTATTTTAGTGATTTGAGTCAAGTGCATGTAATTGTGCCTTACTGACCTTTATGTTAATGAGCAAACAGCTCCACCTATAGGTTAGTCTATGTACGTGAGTGTAGCTGGTAGCCTAAATGAAAATAAGAATATAAATAAACAACTAAATACCAGTCACTCAATCCATTACTCAGTTTATGTGTATCCCTCTCTCTCTCTCCGTGTATATACTGTATATATATATATATACAAAGTTATGCATGTTGGAAATGTGTGTGCTTATTATTTCAAGGCACTTTGATATACTGTACATACTCGTACACTTGGAAATGCTAAAATGCTTTTCAATTGTAAGCATAAGTCAAATATTGCTTGTGGCTAATTATATGAGTTTCAGTACGAACATACAGAGTTGTTGGTTGGCGTCCTTACACTGTGAGCCTATCCACTTGTATTTTATTAACACGTATAATTGAAAATGGGAAATCTGGATAACTACTCAGAGCGTTGAAATCTCCGTTTCTCTATCTTGAATATGAGCTCACGACGTAGAGCACGAAGAAATGTGAACTGTAACACAGTATAGACAGTGCTTTCTCTCATGCAATGTACTGTAGTACAGTAATCGGCTTTACTGTCCCTGGCTACGGAGATTTAAAGAAAATGAAATATTTTAGCAATTTTTATACTACAGTACGATATCGGATTAAGTAGTGCTTCAAAGACATTAACGAATGTACATTATCTATATTTCCCTTCTTCATTTCATAACCTGGCAGTGACAGCTGTGTTTCCTTTTGTAGCCAGTGCCGTAGCGAAAACTTATTCTCATCAGTGGATAAATTCATTTGTAAACTGAAATTGAGCTCATTCTTTAACTCATCAGCTCCTGTTGTTTGTGGGCAGACCTTTAATGAAAACATGGCTTCATAACAGTGAAGAGCAGTTCAGGTCAGCAAAAGTTTTAAATATGTTTTATCCGACGTGGGTGAAAGCATTCATCACATTAAAACGTTAATTGTCTGCCATGCGACAGAAAACAATATTGTTGAATGCTGCATGGCTGGTCGGGGCTACAGATGGACCTGCCTGGACTCTCTGTTTGTTATCCCTGAGCAAACCCAGCTGGCGAAATCTGATACAAATGAGTTTATTTAGTTGTGTATTTCTTTATCAGTTGGTGGAGTAGGCTAATCCTGTAACCAAAGGCAAGGAGGAATTTAACGTCTCTCTCTTTCTCTCTCTCTCTCTCTCTCTCTCTCTCTCTCTCTCTCTCTCTCTCTCTCTCTCTCTCTCTCTCTCTCTATCGTGTTCAGTACATCACAACACAGGTCAATAAACGCTGGTGTGAGGTCAGTGAATCAGCCTGAACCTCGATGTATACAAACAGACACTCACTAGAAGAAAAAAGTAGCTTCGTTTGTCAGTAGATCTATAAAACTTACAGCACAGGACTACGCTTTCATGGTATATTTCCTCGTTTACTTTTGTCAGATATTAAGTAATTTATCGATACTTTTCCATATAACAGCAATAGGCCAAACAGGGACTCAATCTCAGGTGCTGGAATCTCCTCTCAGATAAATGAAATCTTGTGGTGTTATCAAGAACAAAATACAGGACTTTAATGAACTGATTTAGTCTACCTTAAACTGATAACAACATCCAGAGGCAACAAAAATGAAGGGTATTAGATTTCTTCAAAGGAGTTAATGGACACTGTTACAAGCATCACAGTTACAAGAAGTCTCCCCTAAGTTAACTTCCCTTCTCATGGTAGGGATAACTCTAGTATTTTATTCTTGATACCTCCAGTCGATTTTATTCAGCTGGGAGTGAGCATAGGGGCCGGTGAGTGTTTTTACTATTTCCATTAACTGCTCATGACCGAGACAACTCTGGCATTAAAATTCCAGCTTACGCCAGATTACTTCATTCAACCGAGGGTGCGTCATAGGAGCCTGAGAGTGTTAAAATCGCCTGACGGTAGCAAAAATAAAATATAAAATAAAATAAGTGACTGTGGTGAAGGTGTTAATGTGTGAGAGTGTGAGGCAGACAGGGCCCCAGCAGCACCAGGCTCCTGCGACGTCTAGCAGCCTCACCACACCACACTGCGCACCCGGCCAGCAGGGTTTTTAAATGACTCGCTTACAATGTTTGCTTAGGATCAGGATAATGACAAGGTGCACTGCCAGGCTGAGTATTTAAACAGCTCTTTAGCCCCGGGATGCCTGTGCTAGGAGAAAGGGAACGTGGAAGGACAAGTGCTGCAAAAATGAAGAGTCAAAGTATCTGACAATTGTTTTTATTTTGGTGAGGAAGATTTTGTCGTTTTGTTTACAAGTTCAGTAAAAACAATTGGCAGTGTTTGACCTCCCCGTCTCCCAATTCACTTATTTCTCCATTCACCGGGCCTCTTACCTGAAACCCGCCCGAGAAGTTATCCACGCACCCGTCGGGTACTACATGCCTTATGTGGATGTCGTAAAGACCTAAAATTGATGTTGAGATAATGAAACAACTACTACCTTGGCCAGCGTTTTAGCCCCCTTTTCCTCTCGCCAGCCCCAGGCCTCTCCAGACCCGCTCTTGGGGCTTCCTGGTAAGCAAGTGAGCAGAATGTAGAGTGCAGTCCTCGCCCTTGTTTATGTCGGCTCATCTCCTAACCCCTGACACTGATCTGGTTCTCCTTGTCTCAGCTGGCCACACTCCCTTACAGTGACCACATTATCCTATCGCCGCGATACTCCTTCTTATCCTACAGTCTATCTCACCCTACCTTGACGCATTATAATTGAGACTTACGAGAAGCCATGGACGCTAGACCCGACCGAGGGATTAGAGCATAAGGCCCAGAACGCTTCGGCAAGGGTTAGACGCCAGCCGGCTGTAACCCGTTTAAAGACTTTGCATGTTGCGCACCATCGCTCACAATTACCTATGCAAATACGCTGCATATTTAGGGAGGCGACGGAGGGGTTACGAGAGTGTAAGTACCCAGCCGCCTCGTTCCCGACGCCCCTCGACCCGCCCACCCAATCATCCCTTGCCTTGCCGGACACACGGCGAACCGGCAGCAGCGGTGCAGAGGTGGGCCTGCTGGCGCTAAGGTAGGCCTACACCAGGAGTAAACTGCAACTATACCGCAAGTATAGCTAGGGACAAAGTTTCGCATGATGTTCCACTGCATCTACTTCACACTTAAGACATAGCCATCACTTTCCTCCTTGGCTCATCTCATCTATGGGCAGAGCAACATATCAAGTCTATCCTAGCGTAAGAATACTAACCAGCAGAGGAAAATGAGCAGTAAAAGGAATGAAACAGTAGGATATACGGTGGCCTTATATCCACTTAATGGGATGGAAATTGCTTGTCTGCCTTATTTTATAGTCTGTACCCTTTTCAGGAACGACATAATAGGTCTGAGCAAGTTGTTCAGTTTACACGAGCCAGCACACAATACCTACAGTACATCCCTTTGAGCCGTGAAGGTATTTGTTAACATGTTTGAGCCTAGATCTATGCAAGCAACAAGAAAACAGAAATTTACACAGTTAATGTATCAGCAGTAACTAAATTTCAGTGAAATTAGTAACAACGCTAGTTTTCCCAGATCTTGGACGCATTTAGGATTTCAGTCTTACGGTGGCAAATCGTTTTCTACAGCCAAGGGAAACTCATAGAAGGGGACGAGTACTGGAGGAATTTGTATACCAAAAACATCTTGCTTGCTGTGTGATGGCCAACAGTTTAGTTCCTGAGTTGAGACTTTATTGAGTAGGACAATAGACTCAGTAGTTTGAAACTAAATAAAATTGTAAGGAGATCCGCATCACACTAGAGTGACCAAATAATGCACAAAGGTGAAAACAAGGTTGGAAAACAGTGCACTCTATACGCAAGCAGTGTGTTTTTTATTAATAACAAGCCTTTTAGTGATCATGTATTTCTGATAATTTTACTTCTACCTAGTTCATGAAGCTGACTGTTACATATCACTATCATGTGTAATTATTTTCACCACTTTCATTAGCACGGTCATAAATATGCCACTTAAACCCCGGAGGAAGAGGAACCGGTTTAATACACGGTTAAATATCAATCTCAGGTTAATGATGGGAGCTCCAATCCCTCCTTCCTACACACCAAGAACAAATACTCCCGGAGTTCTGGATCGTCGAAGCCACACACACACACACAAAAAAAAATAATAATAAAATAAAATAGAAGATAGAAAGAAAGAAAAAGAAAAAAAGCTAAGCGTCCACACCTATTAACTAGCGAGACCATTATCTAATTACGTAAGGTGGGTTCCCGTCCCTAGGTACAAATTATATTTAAATTAGGGGTGACTTGAATATTTGGGGGAAACGGTGGGTCGTGGTTTCTACCAGGTGGGTGTGGGGAGCCTGGCGCACCTGTCTCCTCTCTAGGCCTGATTATACTCTGTTCATTTTGACTTGACCTATAATTGTCACCTCAGCACCTTGAGAGATAAACTGAAGCAAGATATTAACACTAGAAATTGATGCTAATCTCAAAGAGTGCTGTGAAGAGATAAGAAAACCGTAGTGTAATTTTATTCTGCCACTGAGATGCATGAAATAAGTTACAAAAGGACGAAATCTCCGTGAAATTAAGGTGAACTAACTATACTCGTACGTTGCCGTTTTCTTCTCACGTGACCCAGACTTTTTCCTCTCCCACACCTTTCCTGTTTCCACACCTCACCTGTCCCCCAAGTTATCTGTCGCCACACCTTACTTGTTCCCCTGCCTTACCTGTCCCCACACCTTGCATGTCCTCATACTTTACTTCCCCTCACATCTCACCTGTCTTTCAACTGTATCCACACCTGCCTGTCTCCTCGCCTTACCTGTCTCCACACCCTCACCTGTCACCACACCTCACTTGTATCCACATCTACCTGTCCTCTCACCTTACCTGTCACCACACCCTCACCTGTCACCACAACTCACATGTCTCCACACCTAACCTGTCCACACACCTCACCTGTACTCACACTTCCCCTGTACCCACACCTCACCCTTACCCACACCTCACCTGTACCCACATCTCACCTTTCTCCACACCTCACCTGTCCCCATTTTTCACCTGTTCCCACACGTTACCTGTCCCCATTCTTCGCCTGTCCCCACGCCTCACCTGAGCCCCACTCGTGCCCTCGCCGCGCCTGGCCTCCCTGCCTCATTTACAGCTTCCGGTTACACGGGTTTGTGGAATAATTTTCTATTTTTGTTTTCTCCTTTCTTTGTCTGACTTTGTATTTCTGTCACCAATTTTGTCTTCGTCTTGCTTATGTAGTATACGAGTATATAACATTTTCTTTCTTCTATGCTAATGAATATTCTTCCTCGTGTACCCTTTCATTCACTGTAATAACTAAGACACGCTTAAAAAGTAATGATTCCTTTTATACTGGCAGTTTGAGCCCAGTGACTCTTGGCGGTCTTTCTGGCATATCCGAAGGGGTGAGAAGCAGCAAAAACTGATAAGCAGGACGGTTCACACAGACGGGTTTAAGTGATCTCTATAATGCATGGAAAGTTGCATCACCTCACAAACAACGTATGGATTTAGTGTTTAGTTTTCGAAATAAGGTATATACGTCTGGCGGTCCAGTGGATTGAGGCTCTCCAAACTTGATGTGGCTGATAATGAATAACTCTACGAGGAGCTTCAGGATTTCAACTCATGTATTGCTGTTCAGGGGTTGGCGATATAATCTCTTTTGCCTTACATATCTGAACTGATAAGCCTAACCCCGGGCCCCTACTTTCCCGACAGGGCAATGTAGTGCTGGATAACAGACAAATAACATAATACTTTAGGTTTTGAGAACTAAATACGTCATGGAAAGAAATACGTCATGGAAAAACTGTGGGTAATGGAGTGTTATGTGACTAAGAATAAAATGGGTCGTTTTGATAAGTGAGGAAAAACTGATAATGACATCAACCGAATGATCTGTGTCAGGAAAAGAAGACGCACAGTTGCCCCAAGAAGTGATGGCAGTGTTTCAGAATTCTTTGATCACCCTCTACTTTATGTGCATTATTGCTGAACGAAAACTTTTGGATACTCTGCCATCACTTCTTTGGACGACTGTACATACCTAATTTATATTTCTGAGCGCAAAAAAGTGTACATGAAGTTAAGTAGATCCAATATATTGAACAGAGACACCAGCATCGGGCATATACAAACCAAGTATTCAATAGATCAGCATTCACTGGTAGGTATGCTTTGCTTTCCTGACAGCGTGACCATATCTTCTTTTCTGGGTATCATTGTGGTCTCGTATTCTACCATTTGTTTGTGTATTAGGCTTGAGAAAACTATTTACTGGTCATTTACGCGTAGCTCACTAATCCGTATGGTAAGCTGACTCTTTCGCGTCAAAATCACATGTTGCGTTAAAGTTTCAAAACATCTAAATGCTCTTGTTTCCTTAATCAGCCACATTAATTCAGAATTATGGTTACACATACACACACACACATACACACACACACACACACACACACCTCCTTCTCTCTCTCTCTCTCTCTCTCT
>JAGKTI010015446.1:0-20528 GCA_018397915.1 Birgus latro | reverse complement strand
CTTTCACCGTGAATTTCGTCATTGGAGAGACTGTGGGGCAACATGTCTTTACTGGGCAGGTCACTGCTAACAGGTGAATTGCCGAGTGTTGGGGGAAGGGGGGGTCAGGTGGGGCCAGGCAGTATCCCCGTTTGATGGCAGAGAGAGGAAGTTCTCCCACATATGCCTACCCAAAATCACCCATGAAACCTGAAAATTGTGCAAATTATGACCCTTGCAATTGCGCAATGTACCCGTACGTCTATGGGTCTACCTGTGGCAAAACATTGTGACGTACCCATACGTCGACAGGACGCCTTGGGTTAAGAAGTAACTGGTGCAGAATATCATGCTCTATGATCTGTAGAAAACATAAATTTGACCTGGATGATAATTAGACATCTTCAGCATTCCAATTACATTTTCTATAGGCATGCAGTAAACCTTGTTTTTCAGAATCCATAAAATTACCCTCTGCAAAACCTTTATTAATATTTTGCAAAGAAAAGCTGTAGTTTATGTATATGCATATCATAATCTGGACACATTTATAAGACCTAGAGGTATAAATCTGTTGAGTGTTGTAGGTAAGGTGTATGGTAGAGTGTTAATTAAGAGAGTTAGAGAGGGTACAGGGGGAGTGATTGATGAGCAGTGTGGCTTTAGAAGAGGGAGGGGATGTGTGGATCTGGTGTTTGCTGTGACAGGTGCGTGAAAAGTATTTAGCGAAAGGTAAGGATGTGTTTTGGGCATTCATGGATTTAGAGAAAGCATATGATAGAATTGATAGGGAGGCTTTGTGGAATCTTTTAAGATTGTATGGGCTTGATGGCAGGTTACTAAAAGGAGTGAAAAGTTTTTATGTAAATAGTAGAGCGTGTGTAAGAGTAGGAAATACTGTGAGTGATTGGTTTTCCATGAGAGTGGGGCTGCGGCAGGGGTGTGTGATGTTGCCTTCGTTGTTTAATGTTTATATGGATGGTGTTGTAAGGGAGGTGAATGCAAGAGTGTTAGGTGGAGGACTGAGTCTGGTGAATGATGGTAGAGAGTGGAATCTGAAGCAGCTGCTGTTTGCGGATGATACTGCACTGGTGGCTGATTCAGAGGAGAGATTGGGACAGATGGTAGAGGAGTTTGGAAGGGTGTGTGAAAGGAGGAAACTGAAAATAAATGAGAATAAGGGTAAAGTGATGAAGTGTACGAGGTGGGTAGATGGTAGGATGATGAATATAGTTTTGAATGGTGAGTTGCTTGAGGAGGTAAGTGTTTTAAGTATTTAAGGTCACATGTTGCTGTGGATGGAAGAATAGATGCAGAAGTGAAGTTTAGAATGAATATGAAATACAGGACTTAGGGGTTGGAGCCACCAACCACACGGTGAGCGGGGCAGACGACACCAGCTCCCCAACCCCCCCCAGATCACCGGGGGATTACCGCCAGCGCAGCGCGGCTGGGAGCAGGAACGGCCTACCTGTTCAACTTCCCGGCGCCCCTCTTGTGCCCAGGTGAGGGCCCGGAAAGGTAGCAGTTGCCGGCACCTTGTCTCCGGCCGGAGCACAGCTCTGCAGGTAAGGGGTGGAGTTTACAACTCCACACAGCGCCACGGTACAGGCCATTGTCGTACCGGGTATGGGGCAGAACCGGCCATTGTCCATTCCCCAGCTGCTTCCCCGCCACAAGGCCGTGACACGGACGCGTGTCGGTCAGGCAGGACTGGCCAGCAGTCGTCCGTCTCCTGTCGGCGTTCCCCCCAGAGCGGCACCACGGTGCCGGCCACGAGCCGTACTGGGCATGAGGCAGGATCGGCCATAGTCCGTCCCTCATCTGCTAGTGACCTTAGCTCATCGGCACAGGCCATTGCCATCCCAGAGCTCACCTCCTGTGCCCTCTCAGCGTCGGCCACAAGTCACGTCAGGCCAGAGGTAAGGCAGGCCACAAGCCGCCAGGAAGCTATCTTCCCGGCCACTCAGGCATCAGCCACAAGTCGTGCCAGGCCTAACACAGTGCAGGCCACAAGCCGCCAGGAAGCTATCCTCCCGGCCTCTCAGGTGTCGGCCACAAGTCGCGCCAGGCCTAACACAGTGCAGGCCACAAGCCGCCAGGAAATCATCTCTCCCTATGCCCTCTCGGCGTCAGCCACGAGTCACGCCAGGCCTAACACAGTGCAGGCCACAAGCCGCCAGGAAACCAGGCCCAACACAGTGCAGGCCACAAGCCGCCAGGAAACCATCCCTCCCTGTGCCCTCTCGGCGTCGGCCACGAGTCACACCAGGCCTAACACAGCTAACACAGTGCAGGCCACAAGCTGCCAGGAAACCAGGCCCAACACAGTGCAGGCCACAAGCCGCCAGGAAATCATCTCTCCCTGTGCCTTCTCCATGTCAGCCACAAGTCGCGCCAGGCCCAACACAGTGCAGGCCACAAGCTGCCAGGAAGCTACCCTCCCGGTTACTCAGGCATCGGCCACGAGTCACGCCAGGCCCAGTACAAAGCAGGCCACAAGCCGCCAGGAAACTACCCTCTCCTGTACCCATCAGGCATTGGCCACGAGTCACGTCGGGTCAGGAGCAAAGCCGGCCACAGTCCGCTTCTCCCCTACAGGAGCACCAGCAGTCAGAGAGGACCTTGCACCTGAGGCGTGGCAAGGTCTTACCCAAGACCTTGGTTCCCTACGACTCCACCAGGGTGAACAGCTGCCGGACCAGAGCCCCCGCAGACCTCGCAGCCGACGACGGGCCCCGTCCACTACTCCCCCGGCCCGAGCTCCCCGTGAGGCGTCCCTGACGGCGCCGCCGCCCTCTAGCAGTTGCTGCAGCCCAGCCACCCCGGGTTCCAGTCCCCTGGGTCCCCAGTTGCCCCGAACACCAGGGCGCGACCTACCGGTAGGCGAGGTCTCCCAAAGGCGCTCCCAGACCCCATGTCAGGCCCAGCTCCTGGCCCTCTTCGGGCCAAGCCCTTAGCCCCACGGCCACATGTGGGGCCCTGCCCAGGAACACGCCACTCTGCCCGTTTCCTTCCTCACGGAGGAATCGACCTGGGCCCACCAGTGTTAGCCAAGTGAGTGGACTATCTATATGTATATGTGTGTGTACCCTTAGACTCAGTTATAGTGTGCATCGACAGATATCTCACGAGTGATCCCCTACAGTGTATCCTCAAAGTGAAGTGACCAGGAACCCCGAATAAGATTGGACGTGCCAATAGATAGAACGTGGCCTGACCTATATCCGAAAGGTAGAGTCCCGCCGCCCTGAACAGTTTTTGTGATAATCAGGAAATACCCCTTTGTGTCGTTGTGCCCTGTGCTGGTGTTTACGCTCTCCCTCCCCTGTGTTCAGTTAAACTTTCACCCAGCCCTTTGTCCCAGCCTGCTTAACCCGGGCATACCAAAATACCACAGTTCCCCTTGCTAATGATCTTTACGGGCAACCCTACCTGAGATAGACTTCCGGCCACCAGGTACCTGAAATACAGGTGTAACGTAATTTATATATATATACAGTGCCGTCCAGTGCTATACGGGTTTTAGAGATTGTAGTAAAATCATTCTTGTGTCCGGAAATATAAATATGTTGTATGTACCACGAGTGTCGGGTTGATAGTACCATACCTGAACAAGAAGGTATAGTGACAGACAGCAATTATGTACAGTGTTCACTTACCCCCGACCAACCCACTGTAATATTTGCGATGTACTAAGTAGCAGCCGTGGCTCAGTGGGTTAGAGCGCTCCGCTCTGGCCGTAAGGTCAGAGGATCGAATCCACCCAAGGGTCATTGGCAGACATCAGGAAGGCCATCCGGTCATAAAATGCTACACGCTCCAATCCAAAAAGGCCGACGCATGCAAGCATGTTGCAGCCTTCAAAAACGAAAACGAAAACGAAACTGTTGTTCTATGTTAAATATCTAGAATACATGTGTAATATTTACTGCCTTGTTTTTGTGTCCAGTCCTACTCTTAGGAGTTACCTCCCGGTCTAGAATAGGGACCCGCTTTAGCCTGTGTATTTGAGGGCAAGAAACCATCCCACAAATACGTAGCACAAGAGAATGAAGTTGGAAAGGTGCTCGGAGGAATGAAAAAAGTGTTTAGATGCCATTCACTCAGAATGGATGTAAAGAGAAGGCTGTATGAAGGTATTGTGGTACAGACAGCATTATATGGGGCTGAAACATGGAATATGGGTGTAGCAGAGAGGAAAAGTTTGAATGTAATGGAGATGAGGTGTCTGAGGAGTATGTGTGGAGTGACGCGTATGGATTGAGTGAGAAATGATGAAGTGCGAAGGAGAACTGGAATTTTTCGGGAGCTGGCTGATCGAGTTGAGGAGAGGGTGTTGCGATGGTTTGGGCATATGGAGAGAATGGAAAATGAGCGATTGGTGAAAAAGATAACTAGATCTGATGTGAGAGGTGTAAGGCTGAGAGGAAGACCACGAATAGGATGGATGGACAGTGTGAAGAGAGTGTTGGATGTGAGAGGGTTGTCTGTTGAGCAAGGAAGAGTGGCTGTGCATGATAGAAATGAAAGGAGGGAAATTGTGAATGAATAAATGATGACGCAGCCCTGAGGGGATATTCTCCCACATTTTGTCTGATCAGCTGATCAGGTCAGGTGCGGGTAAGGGGATGGGTCCATTATGATGTGGCAGGGGTAAACCAGCTTTGTTGTCGAGCCCTGCTGTGGATGTCACTGACTGCACTGTGTTGTTGACCCTCGTGCGGTGTGGTGCGGTGAGGATCTGTCCCTTCTCCCCTCTGGGGCTAAGATACGAATGAATGTGTATGAGTGTATGAGTAAATTGGTAGTGTGTTGACCTGTCTTGGCTACCTCCCTTTTCTTGGGGGAAGCAGCCTAGGTATATAGATAGATAGAAAGAATTTTTTGACATTTTAACTTGCCTAGCCCCAGGCTCCTACACTCCTCATGGGGCAATGTAAGATTGGATGATGGATGGATGGATGGACATTTTTCACCTCTACAGGATGAAAAGATGAGTGTATTACTAGTATTACAGTATGCTGTTTACATCGAAGGCAAAGCCCTCGCAAGTCTTGTTAAGTGGCAGTTTCTCACACGTGAGTGGCCCGGCCCGGCCCGACCATAACGCTATTGAGAAACTCACACCTCAGCAACCACAGGGCCAATCACTGCGTGGTTTGCACCATGAGCCCAATTCTTTAAGATTTGTTTTGCATGTCGAATGTGACACACACCAAGTGCAGCATGTCAAAAATCTGTCTGCCAGACAGTTTGTCATAAAGGCATGAAACTTGGTAGGTGGATAGCCGTCAATAAACTCCAGACATCCTCGGAGTGTAAGGCGACATTTCAGTGCTCTCAGATTTACATGGTTTTGCTCATACCTCGCCGACGAAAGGGTTTTACTGGTGTAACTTGGCTGAAATATCTTCATACGCAAAAAGATCATTAAGGACATTTCTCATACAAAATATCTTTTTGAAAAATTTACCCTAATTGATAATCACCCTATCTCTTGCCCACACCCCATGCCTACATCCATCTGCCTCTCACATTTATCCCTTCAACCCTCTCACCCTCTACCATCCACCTTCCAGGTTCCCAGTTACATCATTCTGGGGACAACAACCCTCTCATTTCACTGTTGTACTGGAGAAATTTCCTCTGAATTTCCTGACCAATAAGCATATATATCATGCCTCCACACCCACCATACTTACACCAACACTGCTGATGCTTATAACCCACAGGACAACTGGTATATTCCCAGATGTAGTGCTGTATATGACTTCTGGAGTTGGATGCTGTTGACAAGCCTGTCAAGATCCCCAACAGTGCGATGCCTGTAGCCATGTGAGAGATATCCATGGGCACACACCTGCATTAGTTAGTATTAAAAAAAAAAAAAAAACTTTGTCTATCTATCTATCTATTGCCCGACGCCATAATCCCGTAAGGGGTGGCCATTTGACTCTGAGTTATTTGTTTTACGCGGAGGGGCACTAACCCTCCACCAACCCACTTGCTGATACGTAGGGAGCACGTATGGTTTGGCTATATGGTTACCACCCAGCGTTGTAAATGGTTTCTTGGCTTACAGGAAACCATTTGGCTTGTCACTCAATGTAAAGCCACCTGTAAAGGAAGGAAAAGCAATAAGAAGTGACAGGAAAGATGGGAGAAACAGGAAGAGAGGAGGGCAGGCACAGAAAAATAATAATAAAGGGTAAGGAAGAAGTAAGCAGCACTACATCAAGTGTATAGCACTATATTTCTCACGTTTATACTTCTTTATTGCACGTCAGAAATACCAAGTTGCATTTCTCTGAATTCATTGTCAGTCTTTTTTGTTTCCTTCCTTTTCACTCAGACCTCATATTAACTTGGCTGGTCTTCTAGCGTAATGAGCACATGCCAAAGGTTACACAGTTTATTTAGTGTTCTCTACCAGTACCTTGCTTGTAGCACATTTTTCATTGATCATATATATTAACCTTAGCCTACCATGCCTCCTCCTCCACATACCTGCTTCATCACCTTTTCTACTTCCATTCTCTTCATGTGACCATACTATCTAAGTACATTCTCTTTCACCCAATATCAACAGTACCGAAGCACATTCTCTTTCACCCTATATCAACAGTATCTAAGCACATTCTCTATCACCCGATACCAACATTATCTAAGCATATTCTTATTCTCTTTCACCCTATATCAACAGTGGGTACCTAAGCACATTCTCTTTCACCCTATATCAACAGTATCATAATTTCTTAGAAGGATAACTTCTCTTTCATATTCATAATTTGTTTTCTATTTGCTAGTTTTCTCTACCTGACACCATCTTACGGCGGGAAAGGAGGTCTAGATGATTCTTAACTAATATCCTTAAACATTCTTACCCTTAATGTATCCCCACCTTCTTTCATCAGCTCCTTGCATCCACTCCAATCACTTCACTTTTCTCTTGCTCTGCACTCTGAACATTCGTATCCTATGAAGCTGTTCCTTTCATGATAGAGCTGGTACTCTTGCAATGTCACATACTCATTTGTATTCCAAACAAAATACTCCTTGTATGCACTCAATCAACCTTCTGATCCATTTGCTCACAGTACTCATATGCTCTGCCATTGTTTTTCAGCACATTCATAATTTTCTTGCAGTGCTCCAGTGACCCGTTATCCTTTATGCTCTTAGCAGTTTCATATAAACCTCTGCAGTGTCTTCTTTCAACTCTTGAATCAGTAACACTCCCAAACATCCAACTTGCTGGAAGCAAATATAATTTTGTTTCCTTTAACATTCTTATGTGTTTCTATGCCATGTACTGTACTGTTTATTCACTACTTGAATTGTGAATAATTGATGCACTACTATCTCCTGACATATCTCACAATCAATATCCACTGTTGTTTTCTTTTTGTACTTCAAAACAACCCACCCACTACATCAATTACAGGACCACTACCAACTCTTCTCTTCAGAGCTCCATCACAAACACTGTAATCCCTTGGCATATGCTTGGTCATTTACATGCAGTTGGTCTTATAACTATCGTTATACAGTCAGACCTCACTGTAACGGATTAATTGGGGCCCAAGCCACTCTGAAAAAGCGAAATTCTGATAAAAGTGACATCCAGACTTCCCCCTGCTAACCTGGACTTTTTCCGATATATCAGACATTAGTCCGGATCACACCAACAGTTTTTAAACTGTTTTCACAACCACTGCAGTACTGTACTGTATAATACCTTTACTACAATAATCAAATGGTATAATATATATAATAATAGAGTACTGTACACTGATAGACATGTCTTTTATTTACCTTATTGTTGTGAACATAGCTGAAGTGGTCAGGTAGTCCGGACTGTTACTGGCTTTATCGGACTTTTTCCGATATATAGGAATTTAGTCCAGTAGCTCCTTGATTCCGATAAAAGTGAATTCCAGTCTATTGAAGTCCGTTATAGCTAGGTCTTACAGTATATACCACACCTTCTGATTCATCCACTTTGCTTCCTCTCATATTTGTGTCACATCACCTTCCTTCACAGGGGTGATGGTGATGCATGGGTTAACACATCTGACTTGCAACTGGAAATACTTGAATTTGATTCTTGGGCCAGTCTAACTCATGGACAAAATTTCTTTGTCATCATGACCTTGTTCACTAAGCAGTACAGCAGGGGACCGGATATAACATCAACTACTCACGGGAGGACTGGAATACAGTAAAACCTTGATATAACGAACTTCAATAGACCGGAATTCACTTTTATAAAAATCGAGGAGTCAACTTGACTAAATTCATATTCCGTATATCAGAAAAAGTCCAAACTGCCTGACCACTTCAGCAGTGTTCACCACAATAAAGGAAATAAAAGGCATGTTTATCAGCGTACAGTACAGTACTGTATTATTATACATATTATACCATTTGATAGTGGTAGGTGGGGGCACTCACCATCTGCTCACTTGATGTAGTGCTGCTCTCGGGTGTCTGCCCTTTCCACTCCTCCATCCTTCCTTCCCTCAATCCTCTCCTGTCTTTCTTTCCTTCAATCTTTCCTTGTCCTTCTGCTTATGAGTGACTTTACACTCCCTCTTCTGTCTTTCTTTCCTTCATTCTTTCCTTGTCCTTCTGTCTGTGGGTGACTCTACACCGAGTGACAAGCCAAATGGTTTCCTGTACACCAGGAAACCATTTACTATGCTGGGTGGTAACCATATAACCAAATTTTGGCGCCTGGTGGTTTAGTGGGTAATTACGGCGCTCCAATCGGATTCAGCCGGTCAAGGTTTATATCCAAGGAGTGGTTGGTGTTTATTGCTCATGTAGTGCCACTCAGGGCTGAGTGAGGCTGGTCACTCTCATCTTAAATGTCAGGACCAACTTGCCTAGCCCCGGGCTCCTACGCTCCTCTGTGGGGTGACACAGGATTGGATAATGGATGGATATACCATTTGATTACTGTAGTGAATATATAGTACTGTACAGTATTTTACTGCAATGATAGTGAAAACAGTTTAAAAAACGTTGGTGCGATCTGTACTAATGTCTGATATATCGGAAAATGTCCGGGTTAGCAGGAGAAGTCCAGATGTTGCCTTTATTGAAATATCACTTTTTTCGGAATGGCTTGGGACCCAATTAGTCCGCTATAGTAAGGTTTTACTGCAGCTATTGCAAAAAATTATTTTCTGCTTTACTATCATGTAGCTGACTAATTAATCTTTCTTACTCTTCTTCCTTCCTTAAACACTTCAGCTACCCATACCTCTGATTCTTTTACAATGGTAAACAAAACTTAAAACAAATTTTAAATTCTCTTTACTGAAAACTAAGTCTTTTAGTAGAAACTTTTGTTTGAAAGATCAAAATACTGCCTCTGAAATAATAAAATATACTGCATATAGTATGAGAGTCAATACCTGTGGCATGCTTTGTCACCAAAAAACATACACATTACCATTCCTCCTGTTTCCTTCATCAACTCTATATGCCTGCATCTCTCCACACACAAATATGTACAACACTACTGTAAAATAAACTGTGTTAGCAACAAGTTAATTAAGTACAATACAGAGCACTATAAAACTGTTCAACTGTAACATCAAAATTCACATATAATTATGCACAACTGATTGATAATCTGCTGAAATTTCTTACCAATATTATCACTATAAAAGCATCATCAATGCTATTTTAAAGCTTTAAATATTTTTGACACTGCACCGGACATTACATATATTAATATATACTGTATTACAATTACAAATTCTTTGATTATACAGACTGTCTGGACGTGCTACTCCTCACCCTGCCCTCGGGTGGGAAAGGAGGTCATGATGATGATGATGATACAGACTTAAAAATGGTACAGTATCTAGTCAAAACTGATGATGACAATTTCTCCCTGCATGTGAGTTTGTATCTTGTTAGGATGCATACAAACAAGTCAACAAGGCATTTCAAACGGGCCACTTCAATTACTGGAAGTGATGCCAAGGAAACAGGTATATTTTAAGTATAAAGGACTTACTTTTGTACCTGTACACAGTAATGCACAATTTGTGTTGAGGGAACAGGTGGTGACACCATAAGTTTAGAAAAAATATAATGCAAGACACACTATACTTGGCAGAGCTGGGCCAAGGCTACAAACTGCACACAATGCACTCAAGTTTTTTCTTTTATTATTTTAATCATAATACTGTCATGTATTTCACACACCCCATGCACTTTCAAAACGCAATTCAGTTATGTGAACCTTGATTTAATAGCTTCCACTAAACCAGACAGTGATCAAACTAATTAAACACTTGAAATTTCTCAAATTATTGAATCAGTATTTCCCCACTTTTAATTTTTTTTGGTAATCCAAGCCACTATAGTATTCTTCTTAATGAGTGCAATTTTTTAAATCAGTCCCTCAATCATTTTATATCAATCCCTAAAAACTCTGCAGGTACTACAACCCAGCCTGCCACAAACAATAAAAACACATTAAGGCAGGAGTGTCTTGGAGTGTCCATTAGCCGTCTTGTTAAGTGGGGAAGAAGAGTCTGTTGTCGAGAGCTGTGCACTTCCTTTGTCAGTATCCTCAACATCATCATCAAAGGATGAGGACTTATCCTGGCGACACTGTTTTATGCGCTGGGTAATGTAGGCCACAGTGAGGGGGATTGGTGTCATGGTTGCCACAGCAACAGGGATGACTATAGTAATGTCTCCTAATGGAGCATATTCCTTCAGGGCCAACTGGAGGAAGGAAGAACCATTAAATCAAAAGAGGAGTTTAACCTTGGAAGATGCTAACCAAAACCTAGTACTGTACCCCAAGGATACTTTTATTATACCAACTTTAAACACACTAATCACTCAGTCACCCAAAATATAGCTGCTTGGTAATCTCAGCATGACATTACCCAGTACCACCCTTATGGGCCACAACCGGCTGGATCACCTAAACCCACGAGGCCATCGGGGATCCTCCTGGTTATGAAGTTACCTCACAATGTAATTAAAATGGTTTTCTGGGCTCAAAGAAACCAATGACTTGTCACTGCATGTAGAGCCATCTGAAGTAGTACGAGTTTTTTTTTAATGCACGGAAGAAGGAACCAAAGGCCAGGAGCCCGCAAACCATTCCTTCCAATAAAAAACAAAAACAATACAAAAGAGAGCCAAATTCAAGATCCATTCATTTCACGATGCCTGGACATTCTGCGTTAGAATGACTGGAGATCATAGATAGTAGGAAGTACAGACAGAGGGAGACAGTTCCAGAGTTGACCTGTTGCATAAATGAAGGACTGGGAGTAATGGTTAACTCTTGCATTTGAGTGATGGACAGAAAAGGGATGAGAGGTTGTTGCTTGACAGGTGCTACACACCCGTCATAGCGGTGGAAGGATGCAAGCAGACAGTTCAGAAGAGCAGTGACCACTGAAGTAGCGACAGAAAAGAGATAAAGATGCAACAATGCAGCGAAGAGACAGAGGTTGAAGGGAGCCAGTAAGAGGAGGAGAGTTAATGAGAAGAAAAGCCTTTGACTCGACCCTATTGAGAAGAGCTGTGTGTGAGGGGCCTCCCCACACATTAGAGCTGTACTCTACACAGGGGCGAATAAAGCCCGTGTATAAAGTCAACAACCGTGCACGGGTAAAGAAGGTACGGAATCGGCTTAGCACACCTGATCTCTTGGAAGCAGATTTACGAGAGATGTAATATGATCTTTCCAAGATAAGTCACGAGTGAATGAAACCCCAAGCATGTTCAAGGATGATGCAGGATTGAGCTTGATATTATCAAACATTAGTGGGTACTCCTGTGGAAGATTTTGTCAGGTTGATAGGTGTAAGAATTGAGTCTTTGATGCATTAAAAACAAGATTATTTTTACCCTAGTCAGAGATATGAGCCAAGTCAGACATTTGGTGTGCCATAGCCTCATCCCATGTTTGTTGAAGTAACTGCTGAGAAGGACATTGCGGAAACCAAATGGAAAGATGAAGGGTGGATCATCAGCGAACGAGTGGACAGGGTTAGATGTACAGCTTAGGTCACTGAAGAATAAAAGGAAGAGAGTTGGTGATAGGACAGAGCCCTGAGGAACACCACTGTTGATAGATCTAGGAGAAGAATGATGGCCGTCTACAATGGTGGCTATAGAATGACCAAAAAAAAAGCTATAGATGAAGGCACAGATAAAAGGTAAGAGGATGGTCATGTAAACTTGGGTGTAATTTGGTGTGACTGAAAGTGGGAATACATAAATAGTCTCAATATTAATACTCTCTCTCTCATACAGTATAAGATAAAGAAACAAAGGCTGTAAGCCAGCAAAACTGTCTCTTGAAAAGTCAGCTTAACAAATACAAGATTTATTCACTCTGAGATGGATGAATACATTGGTTTACGAGACTGACTCATACACAAAGGGAAAAGCAGACTGAGGAGGATACCTCAAAAGCTGGCCAGATGCATACATGTGCATATAAGACTCAGTTAAATACTGCACAAAAGCAGTGGTTCAAAACCTCTGGTGACAACCCAAATGATGGTCCCTGGAATCTTCCTGAGAGTTGAAAGAATCTCTCAAGAATAAAATAAACCACATACAGTATTTAGCAAATTTGTGAAATATTATGGGATGAAACAAAATCAAATACAGTACAAACATAACTTTTCAATTCTATAGTTTTAAGAACTTGATCTTCAGGAAATCAAGCGTAAATGCAATGTTTCAAAAGCTTCCTGCATTAGAAAATATGGGCCCAGTTCAAGGATCAGACACTCTGACTAAGGAAGCTGAGAGGCTCTTCTCTCTTCTCCAAGTATCTGCCTTTGTCAACAAGGATTTCCAGACCTTGTGATGAACATCATCAACAACAGCCTGAGACAGTTTACTGCAAGATAAGTACTTTTCACATCTTTCTCCACACTAACTTATTATAAAGGCCTTTATCAAGAAGTCTTTATACATGTAACTAATGATAAAGACAAGACTAGTTAGGATATAACTGGAGACAGTGAAGAAATCTCAAGACAGAGTTTTGAAAGTACCCTATTATGAATGACCTATTAAATCATTATCATCATCTAATCCTGTGTTGCACCATGAGGAATGTAGGAGCCAGGGGGTGGGGAAGTTGGTCTTAACATTTAAGATGAGAGTGACCAGCCTCACTCACCCCTGAGTGGCATTACATGTGCAATAATCCCCAAATACCCCTTGGATATAAGCTGATGCAGGCTCAAGCCAGTTGGGGCACCTTAATTACCCATTACACCATCAGAAGCCATTGTTTGGTTATATGGTTACCACTTGGCATTGTAAATGGTTTCCTGTATTTGGCTTGTCAGTCAGTGTAGAGTCACCCATAGACAAAAGGAAGAGGAATGAAAAAAGGATATAAGAGGAAGGAAGAAAGAGAGGAAAGGGCAGCCACCCAAGAAACACTACATCGATACTATCTTAAAATTATAAATACATCAAGCCTAGGCTACTTGACCTACAGATATAATGCCTTTTGTTTATAAATTTAGCTTTTTGCTTCTCACTCGATGTAGTACTGCTCTCGGGTGTCTGCCCTTTCCTAGGCTACTTGACCTACAGATATAATGCCTTTTGTTTATAAATTTAGCTTTATGCTTCTCACTCGATGTAGTTCGGGTGTCTGCCCTTTCCTCTCCTCCATCCTTCTTTCCTTCAATCCTCTTCTGTCTTTCTTTTCTTCATTCTTTCCTTGTCCTTCTGCCTACGGGTGACTTTACAGTCCCTCTTCTGTCTTTCTTGCCTTCATTCTTTCCTTGTCCTTCTGCCTGTGGGTGACTCTACACTGAGTGACAAGCCAAATGGTTTCCTGTACACCAGGAAACCATTTACTACGCTGGGTGGTAACCATATAACTAAATTTTGGCGCCTGGTGGTTTAGTGGGTAATTACGGCGCTCCAATCGGACTGAACCAGTGAAGGTTTATATCCAAGGGATGGTTGGCGTTTATTGCTCACGTAATGCCATTCAGGGATGAGTGAGGCTGGTCACTCTCATCTTAAATGTCAGGACCAACTTGCCTAGCCCCGGGCTCCTACGCTCCTCTGTGGGGCGACATAGGATTGGATAATGAATTAATTAATTAGGAAAGCAAATAGAAAATACAATCTGGCCAGTCACAATAAGCTATGAAATTAATGTCTGCTGTTTCTAAATTTAACTTTACTTAGAAATGGGAGGAACAAAATTTCATCAGCTGACCTTCAGTATGCCAATAGAGAGTCCCGTATTCTGGATGCCAGTCTCAATACTGATGGCAATGATCTCTTCAATGGGTCGACGAGCCAGTACTGCTGCTGCACCACCAAACATGAATCCCAGCCATGGGAGTAGTATACCCGACAAAGCAACCTGCAACATATGTTTTAATGTTTAGTCATTAACCCCTTCAATCTGACTGCTTACTTCTTATTAACCCACCGCATGCCAGCCGACTTGGAACCTTCATGGCACCCTAGTGCCGGCCAATTTTTCACCTCTACTTTGTTTTTGCTAGATAGGTTAGGAATGATGAGAAAACATGGATAATAACCATACAAGTACTCCCGGAAGCCTAAAAGGTCGATTTTGAGGACAATTCTCTCGGCGAGTGGCTGAACTGTTAGGAGTAACACCTGTAGACTTCATTGGCACCTGCCAACACCCAGCAAGCTGAGGTAAGAGAATTTGTTTTCTTCACGGGTAAGTATCCCAAATGACCCAGGGACACTCTTGGAAGATATACAGATGACACGGGAACTGTCCCCATGCATGATTATTTGTGGGGGTGCATTACGACATTCGAGAGAATGAGTGTCATTTTTCCAATAATGTTCGTATTATTGGACTTTCTAGTTTTCACACAAGTGTTTGCCCGCACATATATATTCTATATTTGCATCTTTTTTTTGCACAATGAATTATTCTTGCACACTGTACTAACTATGTGTCTTTTCTCGAACAAACAAGGCACATTACACAAGTTATATATGAAGTACTCACACAGCACTTATTATTATGAAATACATTACAGTTACTTATGAAATAACTTACACTATTTTTTATATTTTGTACATTACAGTAACACTCATAGACGTCTTTTTTCGCACATAACAGAGGTTTCTAACACTTAGAAGTGGAGGAGGGTGTGATATTCCTCAAAGCATGGAAATGACACAACCCCACATCACACTCCACAAACTGGTACCTGGTGTCCTTCCGCTGGGTCTGTGGCCGTGCTGTGCTGTGCCGGCAGACATAGTACCTGCGATGGGGACTCTTTTTTTGTGCCTTGTGTGGTGATAAGTTTAGGGAAGTGGCGTTCGGTGAGACGCAGGGGACTGTCATCGCCACGTGGATGTTGGCAACACCCATGATCATGTCCATGGGTGCCAATCAGCTCCCTACATGGCTCTCTGATGAACCCCTTGAAGGTCTTGCTGGTTCCCATGGTGCTGGCGTGGAGGTGGGTGTTCGGTACCGTTATGTCCGGAAGATGGAAGAAAAGTTTCTTGCACCACTTCATCGTGGGCCTAGCACAGTCCACACCTGAAATCATGATGTCAGACTGGTCCACTTGCTGCACGTTGATATTATAATCAATTACTGCCTCCATCTTCCAAATGTGGACCCGTTTCTTGCTGCAGTAGTCCATGGTCTCGGTGAGGTGCATCGGGGGCGGTGAACCATAGATAACAGGTTCACCTCTCAAGTGTGGTGCCAGGTGGTGGCAAGAATATTGTTTGCCCGGTAAAACACCACCTCCTTCCTTTGCAGCTTCCGACCCACCTGTACCATGTGCCACTGGGTTTTCTTTTCTGTCCTGCAGATATCAGTCTCCTGCTGGTGCAAGTACCGAGCAAGACTGAGGCTTGTGTACCAATTGTCTAGGTACAGAACGTGCCCACATTGAAGGTATTTCTCCATCATCGTCTTCACCACGGCCGCTGACAGTCCAACTGTTCTATCTCCCATACTGTCCGTTTGTGCACCTGTGTACAGGACTATGTCCTGCACGAACCCGGTTTTCAAGTCACACATAATGAAAATCTTGAACCCGAAGAGGTGTTTCACTTGGGATGTACTGCCTGAAGAAGACATTTCCCCTCCATAACATGACACTTTCGTCTATGATCAGGTCTCTGTAGGGAGAGAAAGAGGCAGAGAACCGCACCCTCAGGTGATGAAACACGAGCCTAATCCTCCTCATCCTCTCACTGTTGCCAGTGTTGCTGGGGTCCTCACTGTCGAAAAAATGAAGGAGGCTTAGTATGTACTGGAACCTATTCCGTCCCATAACTCTTCCGAAGCAGGACATCAACACAAAAGGGTTGACAGTCCAGTGCGACAGCAATTGATTTTTCTTGATTAGTCCCATCAGGAGAACCAAGGCCAGTAAGAGGTACAATTCGTCACTCATTACCTCTGCATCAAAAAGTCGGCTGTGAAGTGTCTGTGGGGTTGCGTCACAGCAAAAGGTGGCATAGGTGTTCGAAAGGAGAACTATTCTCAATAATAGCTCCCTCGTAAAAAAATTCTTGAAGATGCCAATTCTCCTTGAGGTGGGTCAGCTCCAGCACAGTACAACCTGCTGTATCACCAACTGTGAAGAAATGAATGATGGGAACGAAATTTCTTCTATCTTCTCACTCCCATGGGACTTCATCCCCTCCTTTGGTTTCGCCCTGGTCACCAATGAGGCCACCTCCATCACCGTCGTTGGGATGGGGAAGAAATTCAGTGGTTAGCTGGGGAGGAGGTTGGGTAAAAGAACCTGCCTCCTCACTTTCCCCATGACTTGCCCTTTTCTTCCCCCTGTCCTTTTTCCCTTCCCTTTTACTTATCTTTTGCTCCTTTCCCTACCATTTAAAGCTGTGAGCAGGAAGCATGGGGAGGGTGTGGGGAGGTTCAGGTGTGAGAAGGGAGCGTGGGGAGGTTCAGGTGTAGTGGAGGTGCTGGGTTGGGGAGAGGCAACACAGTGTGGGGCTGGAGGTGGTGGGCATTGTCGCACACCATGTGAATAGAACAAAGCCCTGCTCACCTTGTTTTTTACTAAACAGTTCTTCCCCATTCCTCAGGGTTTTCCCGGGCGATCCTACCCACGACGGCGCCGATGTTCACCTGAGGCGTTGGCCTCGCATTCCTCATCACTAAAGGAATCGTCCATGGAGCGAGAGCGGCGTGGTGAGGCGGGAAATGGTGGTGCAGGGTGAGATACAGCCACATACCTCGCCTTTCTTGGAGATGGAATCTCATCCTCACTGCTTGATTCACTCAGGTTGGACGCACTATCAATCAGCAACATCATCATCAATGGGAGAATCACTCTCTTCATCACAAAGGATGTTCACGAACTCGTCGATTTTGTGTTGGGAAATACCGTGATGTGCCATGGTGCTCACTCACTCACACAAAGTGGGACTAAGTTGACAGGGCCCTGCACGGGAGGAGGGATGCAGAGATGACTCACAACGTGGGTAACAGGCCTAGACAGGCATGGGAGTATCCTAAGCAAATACCTAGTGTCAAAACTGAATTTCTAAATTTTGGCAAATATTTCAAATCAATGACATATATATACGTCGCTGGCATTTCATGCACACGCAGGGCTCAACATATATATACGTCGCTGGCACGAGGCAGGTTAAAATCTTGGTATGATAATCTATTTCTCAGAGCAGACCCTCACCATAACAGACTACAGTATTGGGGGGAAGCCTGATCCAGTAAGGCTGACAGTCTATTATATCCGATGGTTCCCACCCCTGAGGTGGGATTTCAGGCACTTGTCTGAAAATAAATGAGTACGATAGCATATTCTAGTACTGAAAATGAAAGCTACAGTATATCCATTTTACACTAACATGGCCCACTGTTTTGCAGCTTATTTCACATACCTGTCATAGCACTTCTTCATGACTGGTACTGTATTACTATACAGTACTCTGTTATAACTCTGCAATCATGATGGGGAGAGGGCAAGTTCAGGCCAGGCTGGAGTTAAAAAAAAAAAAAAAAAAAAAAAACATGTATTGCAACCCAATGCACCCCATTTAATGAACACTGTTTGTCTGAGCCAATGAAAGTTTGGTGGCTTTTGTAGTGTTCGTTAAATCTGACAGCCACTATACCGAGGTTCATTATAATGAGAGTCTAACGTAATAATCTTGCTATGACACGACAACTTTATTCGCTTAATGACAGATTTTTTTTACCTGAAAGGATTATTCATAGCCTTCAATAAATTCTTCTTAACAAAAGATCTTTTCAAAGATTAAAAAAATAATTTAAAGGCAGAGAGACTGAAAGAGTTAACCTCTTACCTAAGAGAGGTCTCACTGAAGCTGTAAGCAACCTGTAAGCTGCCAGATTCAATTCAATGATGCCATCATCAGGAAAAAGTTATTACACAACCTTCCAAGAGGAAGCCAAATACATACTGCATTTGTATTTACAAAAAATGTAAAATTAGTGATTGTACCATACTGTACAGTCACAAACTGCCATATGATCATCTGGTATGCGACTCACTGCTATAATGATCAATGAAAACCCAGTTTTGGGTTAATGACAGCGAAAACTGCTAATATGATTTTTGCGACAGCCACAAAGGATGATCCCATAGGGATGCGTAGCACCAGTGCAAGTCAACAGTCATATGCTTGACGCAAGATGGCCACCGTGTTTCCATGCGCACTGAAACATCACTGCTAATACAAAATAACCGTTCATGTGCACGACCAATAGTCAAGCATGTGACATTTAAGTGGAGATATATTGTAAGTTTTTTGTGTGAAATACTGAAACCTGTTACAGTACTTGGAATAACATCAAACTGCTTTCCCATCACCTCAAGACATTGCTTTCCTGCCGCCTCATCACAATGCTCTCCACCTACCATACCACTATGCTCTCCACCTACAATACCACTATGCTCTCCCTTCACATCATCGCTTTGCCTCCCCATCGTTCATCACCTCCTCTTGATGACCTAGAATGATCACCCAGGCCTTCTAGCTGTCCCTCAGCCTCAGGGTGGACCCTTGGTAAAGACCTGGACTGGCCTACAACGTACAGTATATACAGTATTTGAGGTGGGTGGCAAATATATATACAGACAGTCCAATTTTCGACCAATCTGTACTGATGACAAAGGTCCCAAAGCACCTTCATAAGTACTTTCGAGTTGCAACCGCCAGCAGTCACAGTCATAAGCATTAAGGCAGGCAGCATTCCCAAGGCTCGCTCACACAACAAACTGATTGCCCATATACAGTAATGGTACTGAATATCAAATTTATATTACTTTACAGCTACAATAAATGGCTGTGTTAATGATATATGAATGTGCTATTTATTGCTGTATGTTACTCTTTACAGTTTCTCTTTAGCTACTGCAAAAATACATATATAACACTGTATGACAGTTTGCTACCAAGGATAAACTCATTTTATCTTGAACCCATGCCTACAGCCTGTTTTCTTTTTGTGATGCCAAAGGAACACGTAGATCCTGATTGAAACATGCAGTTTAATGCTATTCATGGTTGGTTTTGTTTCGTTCGTTTAGTTCTTGAAAGCTCCAACATGCTTGCAGGTGTCGGCCTTGGTCACTTAATGGCAGCCCTCCATGCTGCTCGACCTCTGACAGCTTCCCTATTCAGTCCCTTATCCCTGAGGTCACACTGAATGACCTCATCCCAGGTCTTTTTCGGTCTACCTCTTGCAACCCTACCCCCAACATAAAAACTTCTCACTTTCTGCACTCAATTACCATCCCCCATCCTCTCCACATGCCAAAACCATCTCAATCTACCTCTCCTCATCACAACACCAGTACACTCCAGTCTCATCCTACCCCTCAACTCTTCCATCGTAAACCTTGCCCTCCCCAGGGCTCGCACTCAGGGATGCACTGAACATCCACCTAATCATTGTTATTTCTGTATGTTTGAGCCTGTAAATATCCTCTTCCTTTACTGCCCAGGTCTCACTACCATATCATGACACTCCTAACACATGCTGCATACAAAGATCCCTTAGCATGGAGGGAGAGCCTTCTCAATGTCAGGAGAGGAAACAACTCCCTGAACTTCTTTCAACCACTCCTCACTCTAGCCACAAAGCTAGCTCCAGCCCCACCTCCAGTATAGTATATAACATGTCTCCCAAATAACAAAACTCTTCCACACACTGAAGAGACTCACCAGCAAGTTCAATCCTTCCATCCATCCATCCACACCTGACAATCTCCACCTGCTCTCCCCAACAAACTGGACACACAAAATCAGCATTATCTCACAGTCTATCTCTAATACCACTGCATCTCTTATGCACCCACTTATCACAGACACTGCACAAGATGGAATTACTTCCCATGCCCTTGTGGCAAATCGCACATGGCCACTCTCCCACTTCTTTGACTGTACCGCCACCAGCCCTACATACCATCAATTATGTTTTATCTACATTTACTCTTAAGCCCGTGTGCCCCATACCATCTCTCCACTTCCTAAAT